>JASCZI010211546.1:75014-91184 GCA_036250425.1 Stylosanthes scabra
ATATGCATATATTTATCAAAGATATTTTCGGAGAGAGGTTCGAACCCGAGACTTCTACAAAAATAGCCATCATATATTATTTATACATGAATATATGCGTGGTTTTATTTTTTAAATATGTATTTTATATTTTTATGTATATTATACACTAGTAATTAATTTTAATAACTGATTTTGATGTGTAAATAATATAATTCTTATAAATATTAATTTATAAATTTTGTAAACTAAATAATTAGGTACTAAAATAATCAAATATAAATTAATAATCTAATATATTTTAATATTAATAGTAGTATAATAAAAAGGCTTTTATGAAATATCAAATATTATTTTTATATATAATAAGTTAATAACTAATTATTTTGTACATACATGAAGGAAAAAGTATACTGTCCCAAAAAAAAAAGGAAAAAAGGTAAAAAGTTAAATTAATTAAAAAGAATGCCAACCATGAATGCAGCTTAGCTAAAAATGTAGGCAGTAAGCTGTACGCTTTGAGAAAATGGCCTATCACTTCAATCCAAAGAAAACTTATTAAAGAAAGAAATGGTTGCATGTCTACATGCACTTTAAAAACTTTGAATGCATAAGTGTTTTGTCCACCAAATCTGGGCCATGAGTTTTTTTATTATTATATCTAATTAGTTAACATTAACGGAATACCACATTCCAAAAAAAAAATCGGTATATGGGAACATCTTCCATAACTTTAAGATAGGCTACTTATTTTTATAGTTAACCTTGTCATAAATTTGGATATTAACCTACTGTCAAAAAAAAAGAAAAAATGGATATTAACCCAAATAGAATTGTTGAGAGAGGTTTTTCCTAATCCTTCGTGTTTGACTACACTTGAAGCAGCCATGGCCACAAAACCCAATTCAGCACCGTCATTCCTCCGCTATCTCCTCCTCTTCCTCCTCCACGTCCTTCCAATTTCATTATCACAACATCCAGATCCAGTTCCAGCAGATTGGCCGCACCAATTCCACTCGGTCCTCTTCATGAACCGAACCGGAACACTCCAAAAGATAGACCTATGGTACGATTGGATCAACGGTCGCAACTTCGACATCATTCAAGAACAGCTAGATGACGTCATCCTGTATGACTTGGAATGGAACAACGGCACGTCGTTTCACTACACACTCCGGCCGAATGAGGCGAAATGCAGCGTGTCCCAATTGGAGGTTGGGATTCTGAGGCCGAATTGGCTGGACGGTGCCAAGTATTTGGGTGAAGAGAGGGTTGATAATTTTGATTGCAATGTTTGGGAGAAAGCTGATTTCATTGTTTACTATGAACATGTTGTTTCTAAGAGACCTGTTAAGTGGATCTACTCCACAGGTACCTTCAAAGGTAACTTCTCCAAAAATGAATTAAGTTTACAAAAGTGGGTGAATTATGTGCTTTTGGGAATTTGACTTACCAACTTGGATTGATTTAGTAGTCAGCTAGCAAGTGTCGGGGTTTCAAAACCTTAGACCAAGCTCAAGACGCCGTTGGATCTGTCTGTGGGGTTGGAGGATAAAGTAGGGAAAAAAAATTTGGACTTATACTCTGGCCTTCTTTATCAAATTGAGAGGCAGGAAGTGTTATATATAGACATTGCGTGAATGACATTAATGTTATGACCGTCTAGTCGTTAAGTCAGTTACGAACTTAGAATTAAGGAGAAATGAAGTCTAGTTTTGACTAGTAATATACAATAATGATAGGAGAGCAATGAAGGAGGTGAGATTTGCTCTTGAGGTAGAATCAAAACAGAATTGAGGTGTTACAAGAGTAATAGAAGGATTAGCCACTCTCTCGCATGTTTCCTTCATGCACAACAGCACAAGCTACCTTACATATCAGTTGCTCTACCTGCTTTCTAACCAACTTACTCTACATACCCGAAAATAACAAACTAACTTACTTTCAGTTATTGTCAATCATCACATGCTTAATCTTAACAAATGTCCGTTTTTTCAAGGCGTTTGATCTCTCTGATGACAATGGTCCTGATATTTGAATATATAAATGCATGTAAATTATTATAATAAGCATTAACTTAAGAATGATCATTGTGAATTCCTATCCTTTACACCATCTTTTTCCATCTAAAAAGGGAAAAATATTTTGCAGTTCTGATGTTTTAAATGTTGTCTAGTTAGCTAGCTAGCTAGTTTTTTTTTTTTTTTTTTTTACTTCCCGGCGAATCAGGTTGGAATCGTTATGCGCGCTTATTGTTGTTATGTGGAGTGTTAGATTTGGCATGTTACTAGAACTTGTTTGTGATATTAAGCTTTAATAAGTGAGACTAATTTGGTGAGTGATTGCAGGATACACTGCTCATGTGATGACATTTGAGGTTGGAGCAGTTCTTGATGATCCAAATTGGCAAGCTCCTGTTTACTGTTTCACTGATGAGAATGAGAAACAAAGAAGAAGAAGAAGAAGCAGCAACTCCTCTTTTGGGAGTTTGATGAGGGGGATGGCTTATTCTGCACATGATAATATGTAATTACGAAATTGGTGTATATAATAATACTAACAATAATCTCTCTGTTATCTTTGGGAGATGTAAGAATTGTCAAGTGTAGCCTGCTGATGATGGATTTGTCATCACTTACATTAGAGTTATTATTAGGTGTTTTCATAGTAAATGAAAATGACTTATTCTCTTCAATTATCTCATCCCAATACTCTAAAATAAGTTATAAATGCTCATTAATGATGTATCATTCAAATAACACGAGTGTAAGAACTTTTATTTACATCGAAACACCTAACAATTTTTTCTTAAATTATAGGCTATTCAATGTGTTTTATTGGTAGGTGAAGTTTACAAAGATTTTCTTTGACAGGGGATTCTGGTACATAAGCAAATCATGGATATGACCCTGCAAAGTCTTTGCTCAGAGGCAAGCATTATTACAAGTTATTTGGTTGAATTTAATCTTTTTTTTTTTTTTGACTTGGTTGAATTTAATCTTAAATGTTAGTTAAATGTTGTTCTTATAAAATACTAGGTTTTTTTTTTAGTAGTACAATTTTTCTTTTGGTTTTAGTGTAATAAAAATTGAAAAAGGTTTTATTTTAGTCTACTAAAAAATTTTGACAGAGACCAAAGTCTAAAAGTAAATATTTCATAAGGACTGAAAATTTATTTTTTGATACATTTATAACTAGTTATATTTAGATTTATTTTGCCCATAAATATATTATTTTTTTAATATATATAAAAAAAAAAGAGAGAATAAACTAAAACACAAACTTAGGCATAAACAAGAATGCAAAGTATACATTCCATTTAAAATGGTGAGTGGTGACACATACCCTATTGTTCACCCACAATGCCTCATCATATCCAGATCCACACAGAGTATTGAAGTTTGTAGCAGTTATTTATTTATTTATTTTAAATATATGTATGAGAGGACCATGTTGAATTGTTGATAGAATTCTTGATAGAGGAGGAAATGATGGTTGATGGGCGATGGGCGATGGGCGGTGGATTGTTTTCACTGCTTTTCAATAGGGTGCAATCCTACATTAAAAAAAATATATGAAGAGATGAAGATTTAAATTATCAAAAAGTTAAATATCGATCTATCTTGAAAAGTGTTTTATTTAATTTTATTATTATTTTTTAAAAATTCATATATTCATCTTCATACTATTCATACAATCTAACACAAAAAGAAAATTATTCACAAAATCTTTTCTTCGTCACAGAATTATCCTTCAATTGTTGAGGTTGAGTGAGTATCAAAATTAATTTTACATTAAAGAAAATAAGAGAAGATAATAACACTAGTAGGTTAATACATCATTACAACAGATGGAATTAACGTAAACTCTCCACAAAGTGGATATCTCAAATCAGACATAAAAAAGATAATAACACTAGCAGATTATATCCTAATGATCGGCACTACAACAGGAATAACATACTGAAATCTCATAAAAAATACAGCAAATTTACCAAATCAAAATGTGCACACTGAAACCGCCCTTTTCCACTATTTCTTCTTCTCTTCCGCCGTTGCTGTGAGCACTCACGGCTTCTGTCTTTCTTTCTTTTCTTTCTTCCAAAACCTGATTCTCTTCCTTCATTCATAATAATAATAATATTATTATTATTATTATTGGGTATTGGGCCAATTGATTTCGGGAGCCCACCCAACATTTTTGTAGTTCTTTTAATGGAGAAAGCATCGATGGGGTTACTGATCATATCTTCTTTGCTACTTGTCTTCCTCTCTCTACTCTCCCATTCTTCATCAGTGGCATCAAACCCAACACCAACTCCATCAGAATGGCCTCTTCAATTCCACTCTCTGATATGGCACAACAGAACCGGTATTCTCCAGAAGGTGGATCTATGGTACGACTTCATAAATGGTAGAAACTTGAACATCATTCAAGAACAACTTAGTAGTGATGTGTTGTACGATGTTGAGTGGAACAATGGCACCTCCTTCTTCTACACTCTTGATCCTTATAAGAAGGAGTGTAATGTTATGTACTTCCCTGTTGGGATTCTGAGGCCAAATTGGCTCGATGGTGCTACTTATTTGGGTCAGAGGATGGTTGATATCTTCCTTTGCAATGTTTGGGAGAAGGTTGATTTCATTCGTTACTATGAAGATGTTGGAACTAAAAGACCTGTTAAGTGGGTCATCTTTCAGGGTATGCCTTCTTTTGATCTATTCTATGTAACATTGCTCTTACCTAGGGCTGTCAAAACGGGCGAAATTCATCGGGCTAACTCGTTTATTCGCAAAAATAAATGATCGGGTCCCGCTTGTTTAAGAGAAAAAATCGTTTAAGATCGGTCCGTTTAACCCGCATTTTTTGAGGGCTTAAATGGGTTAGACCGTTTGTCCGTCGGGCCGCCCACAAGACCGTTTATATCATTAATTTTTTTTTATTTGAAAAAAATTTTCAATATATTCAAAATTTTTAATATGTCCAAAATCATATTCCAACCTAAAAATAATCCATTCTCTAGAGGACAAATCCTTTAAAATCAAAAGATTTAATTTTTTTTAAAAAAAATGCTATAAAATACTAAGTTTAGACCCATTTATTTTAAAAAATAATTTTTTTAAAAAAATAAATAAATAAACGGGTCGCCCGTTTAGGCTCGCGAACTTACCTTAAATGGACCGATATTAAAATATTAGACCGTCGGGTATTTGAGGCCCACCCGTTTAAGCCAGTTTATTTCACGGGCTTAAACGGGCCGGCCCGCCCGTATTGACAACCCTACTCTTACCCCCATAAATATGTTAAAATATATTGAATGAATTAATATTAATTATCATATTTGTATTTATTAATTTAATATTATTCATAATTATAAAATATTAGGTTATTATTATTCTGATTACTTTTTTTAATAAATATGTTAAGTGAATTGTATTATGAAATATATGACTCTTATACAATTTTCAATATACAAATATTTTTTCTACTGTGTACTATTTCTCATTTTTAACAATATAAAAGATTTTTTATAATACAAAAAAATTAAAAAAAAATAAAATTCACGCAAAGTAACATATTTTTGAATTTATTTAAAAATAAATATATTTAATCGTACCTAAAACATGTCCAACCATACTAAAAAAATACTAAAGATATATTCAAAATATTTTTGGTCCGGTGTGTACTTAGCATATTTTTTCATCCGTATTCGATGCTTGGTATTTTTTTAAAAAAAATGGCATACCGGCCTTTACTGGGAACAAGTGATTTGGAAGTGAATGTTAAAGATGATGTTAACTTTTGTTGGTGACATTTCTACAGGTCAAGCATGGTACACTACTCATGTGATGACATTTGAGGTTGGTGCAGTTCTTGATGATCCAAATTGGCAAGCTCCTCTTTACTGTTTTCGCTGATGATTTTAAGAAGGAAAATTCTCGTACCCTTTTGAAAAAACAGCAACTATGTAATAATGATTAATGACTAAAATGCTTTAATTGCATTGTCTTTATGGGTTTATTTGGTTTTTGTATGATTTTTTTAATGAAAGTTTAAGGAATTTTTGGCAATATAACTAATTAAAAATTCATATATGCAAACCAAAATTATAATTTTTCTTCTTCCCTCCACTGACATCGTCACCACACCACCACCGCCCCGCCCAACTATCGCATTTTTTTCTTCTTCACATCGCGCCATCATTAGCCACCGTGTCTTCTTATTCTTTGTGCGTCTGGGAGAAGTTAGATCTCAGCCATCACATCTTCTTTTTCTTCACATCGCACCACTATTAGCTACCGCGTCTTCTTATTCTTTGTGCGTCTGGGAGAAGTTAGATCTCGACCATCACATCTTCTTTTTCTTCACACCGCGCCACCACTAGCCACCGTGTCTTGTTCTTCTTTGTGCTTCCACGAGAGGAGCCAAATCTCGGTCATCGCCTCTGCTTCGTTGACTTTGTCTTCTTCATCTTGCCACTGTCGTTGCCACTTCTTTTTCTTCGTGCGTCATTGTCTGGCGGCGACGATGATAACTGGTGAGATCTTTTTCTTCTTCTTTCCTGTACGATGGTGGTGCTGGTTAAGTGGTAGTGAGGTGTGATTGTGGTAGTGATGGTGGTGAGGTGGTTGTTGTTGTTGTTGTGGTGATGATGGTGTTGGTGGTTCTGCTGTTGGTAATGGCGGTGGTAGTGGGTAGGTTACGAATAATAAGTTGTGTTTTGTTTGAATGATAATTTCATTTAGTTTCATATGATAAGTTGTGTTTTGTTTTTTATGATAATTTTGTTAAGTTTTGAATAATAATTTTATACAATTTTAGATAATAACTACTTTTAATTACAAATGATAACTATTTTTAGTTTTGGATAATAATTTATAATTAGATTTATTGATTCTCTAATCGTTCACTAAAGTTAGTTTCATAGAATTATTCTTTTTTTAATTTTCTCTGGTTTGCTGTTTTCAGCAAAAAGAAAAGTTAAAATATTTAAGTTAAAATTAAAAATATAAATAAAATGAACCCTTAAGTTGGAAATTAATTCGATGTATCATTATGAGTCATGCACCACATGCGTTTGTGAAGTTGTGAGTGAGATTTTTTCTTTTGGTTTTGGTAGGTGTACATATAAATATATTAAAATAGATAAATTTTTTTCATTTGAAAAAATAATTAATTAGAATGTATTTATGTATTTTATGTGTATACTAATATTAATTATTTTTCTAATAAATAAGAAATGAGTCTTCCTAATAATTGTTTTTAAATATATTAGTTAAGCGATTTAATAGAAAAATTCCTATTTACTTCTTTAATATGTGCCTTTTAAAACTACGTGTTAAGTAAATCTTAAATATAATGGGAAGCTTTATTCTTGCAATCCCAGGGAAAGGGGCATTCCTGAATCCTAATAAATAAGGATATGTTTGTTTTATTAAGAGTCGTTGAATTTAGAGTGCGAGATTTCACCAGTATTTATTTGAGTGGATTAATAAGTTGAAACCAATTAAATTGGTTGATATATATGTTATAATAATTTTATGTAATACTATATATATTATTATACACATTTATACATATTATTTAATAACACGAAAAAATATAAATATTAACATAGAAATATAAATTTTTCTGTGCTAAAATTATATTTTTCTGTATTACTAAATGATGTGTACAATGATACATATATATTAATTCATAATTTTTAGGTTTATTCAAATTATTTAATTTATATTAAATAGAATAATATTTTTAATATCAAATAGAAATTTATTTTAATACTATTTTAAAAATAAATAATTTTATTGTAATTAATTGATCAAAATAGCTTAAAATTAGTATTATAGTTATTCTTATGTCTTTTTGGGCACATCAAAATGAAGAGAGTAATTAGGTATAATAATTCATCACAAACAAAAAAAAAAAAAACGAGTCATTAATTTCACCTTTCAGCTAAAGAACTTTGCTTTGTTTGTCGATCCAAAAAAAAGAAAACTAAAAACCTGCGTTTTTCACCTTTTTTTTTCTTTTTCTTTAATGAATTTTGGTGAATTTGTGAGTTTAAGGCAAAGGTAGTGGGAGTGGCGAGTGGGGGTTGAAGAGAAAAATTAGAACATCTTTTCTTTTCAGCTCTCTATTTCCCTTCTCTCTGTGATGCACGAAACCCTCTCTTACTCCAATTTCCGATTTTCATCATCCAGATTACCATACTTGCTGTTTTCTGTTTACTATGCACATAAGGTGTTTGTGTTATTGCCTCTACTAAAACCACCCACACCCTGAAACCAATCCAATCCAATTCAACCCAATTCCATGATTTGATTCCTCAAAACCAAACTCTACCATCATTTCTTCACCAAAAGAAAAGATACATAGATAGGTAGATAGATAGATGGGTAATAATGGGTCGGATTCGAACAACACGAATGTATGGAACCGTGCAAGAGGGTTGGCTGTGAAGACCATTTTGCTTATTGGTGGTGCTCTCCTCGTTAAGCGCCTCAGCAAGTCCACCACTCGTTGGGACCATGCCCGTTTCGTTGCTAATTCCCTCACTGGCGAAAAGGTTTCACTTTTCCCCCTTTCTCCAGTCCAATTTTTAAATGGGGTTTGTTTGTTTTGTTTTGTTTCTTTGTTATTCTCATTGTGTGAAGCATTGTTGTTTTGGAGTGTAGTATTCAAAGGAGCAAGCTGCAAGAGACCCTGATAACTATTTCAACATTAGGTACTTTCATATTGCAATTTGTGTAACCCTTAGAATGCACTCATATTGTGGTGTTTTTGCTGGTTACTGTTATTCTTGTTGTTTCTTGTGTTAGTATCAAGTTGGTTAAGAGAAATTCTTATATGCTTCTAGACCACATTTAATGCATGCTATTGGAAGATTCATTAGGATAATGTGAGAATTTCTCAGTTGGTTGAGAGGAAAAAGCATTTACAGAACTTTGAATTTGATCTTTGTAGAGCGCTTACATGCCCGGCAGCCGAGCTAGTAGATGGTTCGAAAGTCCTGTATTTTGAGCAGGTGAGCGCCATGAATGATTGTTTTCGGATTAACATCCTTACAAGGAATGCCACTTTATACATCCAAATAATTGTTTTCATTTTTCCATATTTTTATCTATCTTTTTATAACTAGCCCAGCTAAGTTTTTCTTTGTGCTTCTAGGCCTTTTGGAGGAGTCCGCAGAAACCCTTTCGGCAGGTATGATATCATGGGAATTACAACATTTATTGCATTTACTCTTTGTTCAGACTTGAATTCTTAATAGCAAACTTAGGCTTTACATAAACCTGGCGCTTGTGTGAATGTTGTCACGAATCAAGATTTTTGTGTTCTTGTTTACGATTGTCTCTATTGTACAAATTCTCATCTTTAATCATTTTGCAGAGGTTTGTAATGGTGAAGCCTTGTCCAAAAGAACTGAAATGTGATGTTGAGGTATGTATTTTGTCACTTTAAGGATTCCAACATGGCAACACCACTTTCACGAGATTATTAACCTATTTGTGTGAGTTATGGTTTAATGCAATCCATGATTTACATTGTGGTACTAATGGTGTTGATGTCGCTTAATTTTGACACCTCTAGCTAGTTTCATAAAACAATATTCTATAGAAATGCATTGTATAGATAAATTTACGTTAGAGAAAATATTGGGAGCCAACATTAGGGAGCCCAATATCATTTTTCCTTCTTTTCTCTCTCCTCTTTTACCACCCACTATTTCCCTAATTACACTTATTCGCTCCCTATTGGTCCCTTAACGTTGGTTCCCTAGCATTACTCTTTGCGTTATGCCTTCCTTATCAAAATGGAACAAAGAAAAACTTGTTTTGAACTTCATTAAACTTCTTTTTAAGTGATTCCGGTGTTATGTATGCACTGTGAAGCAGGTCAAATGGGGTTAATTGTAATGAAATATTAGTTGCTATTTGGACTTTATATGAGTAATAATGCTACTCTATCGTGAACTATACTCTTTTACCAAGAGCCAAACACTACCCAACGCCTACATTTAACCATAATTAATCCAATCAATTCCTTTTATTACATGGAGCCATGCTTTATATTTTTGTTTTGGTTTTTGGACCCAAGATCCCCCACTCCTTGGTGGAGGAATAGTATGTCTTGTTCTTCTTTTTCTTGCTACAAGTGAATGCTGTATTCCTTAAATTGGAGAACAAAATCGAATACTAACTTCTGTTCAATGGCAGTTAAGTACATTTGCAATTAGAGACATGGAGGAGTACAAGAATTTCTGTGATCGATCAAAGGATCAGCGTCCACAGCTGGAAGAAGTGATTGGGGTGAGCTGTTCTTCATGTTTGTAATTGTATTGTGATCGTAGCGTAGGGTATCTTTCTTCTGTATACAGTTTTCAACTTTTTGTTAGGGGAAGAGAAGTAGACACGAATGAGTTTAGATTAAACTATTCGAATGTTAGAAATTTAGAGCTTAAGGTACAATGATGAAATCATGAAAAATAAAGGGGAAAAATAAAAAGAAAAACAGGAGAGAGATTATTAAATGGTACAAGATTGTCTTTTGGATATTTGAGTGCTATGTAGAAGTATACAATCACAAAAAAAAACGAAGCATAAGTTATTATTGGGGAAAAAAAATTGAAAATCTAAATGTTAGGTTGTTACATTATTGTATTATCTTTCTATGTATCTTCATGAAGTTCTTTCTTTCTTTTTAAATTATTATCATCAAAATAAAATATGACTATTGAATGAAATCAAGTAGATCCTTTTGGTTTCAGGAAAAATCTTCTGTGTAACTTTGAGTTCCTCTATGTATTTGAGCTGATTAATGACTAGAGTTATCATTGATTTGTGAGAATTTTAGATTGGATAAATAAAAAGGCATTTAGTTGCCGTTTTTATCAGTAACAACAATTGCTTGTGTGCCCTATAGGTGCTTGAGTGGTGGTTGTTTTTCCCTATATTGTGTATCGTAGCAATTTTGCAAATTTTAAAAGATCTCAAGTGATAAATCATGAAAAGAATTAATCACAAATGCTAAGTCCTTAGTCTTGAACTTAATTAAAATTAAAATAAAAGGATGCATTAACTCACAAATCAAACAAGAAATTTCTCCTTGTTGTTCTTAGCTTGAATGAATCTCACAAGTTCAGAAATTCTTTGTTTAAAGATATCTAACTTTTTAGTTAAGTAATCTAATACTTCGTTATGTGAATTATAGGACATTGCAGAACACTTGACAACAATTCATCTTAAACGTTGTCCACGAGGAAAACGTTGCTTATATGAAGGTTCAACCCCACCCGGCGGGTTTCCAAATTCATGGGTATTTTGTTCAAATTATTTTATGCAATTTACCATGTTCTCTTTACCATTACTTTGTATGAGCTGGGTTGAATTGTCTTCACTTTTCTTATTTATAGCAGAATGGAGCATCCTACTGTACCTCAGAACTTGCTGTTATGAAGAACAATGAGATACATACATGGGATAGGGGTTATGATGATGACGGGAAGCAAGTTAGTTTTCCTTTAACTGGTTTATTTGATTTCTTTACCTATAAGATTCTAGTTAATATTGAGTGTGATTATTTCAATTTTTTTTAGGAAAAAAATACTCTTTTAACTAGAAAAACATTTTCTCATAGTCTCCATGTATGTTATAAAATAAAACATTCTAGCTTTTCTTGGACAAACTATGTAGAGTGATTTTTAACAAAAAACCAAGTTTAAATAAAATTATTTTTTTAAAATAATAAAAATAAAAAAATAGATGTGCCCATAGTAAGAAGATGGAGAAAAGCCTAAACATATATCTGTCTTATGTTATTGCAGGTTTGGGGACCAAAGGAAGGCCCTTATGAGTTTAAGCCTGCACCAACCTCAAGCTTTAGTGATATGTTTTCTCCCTTGAATTTCCCTCCTCCACCTTCCATGGATAGAAGAATAGAGGGTTCATTTGTTTTGCAAGATTGAAAATTCAAAATTCATAATGTGTAATTCTGCTACCACACCTTTCTGTCAATATAGTGTCCTTTTCTTTTTCATTACTATCTTCTTGTTAATATTTTTTGGTATCAGTCTTAATTTAATAGCCATAACCGATACAGAGCAGTTTTTTTTTATTTTTTTGAGGTAAAGTTTGATGAATAATCCTAGCAAATTTATAAAGAGATAAGAGAGGTTAGTTCTGATGAAACTAATGAGTAGAGATGAGGCAAATGGATCTTCTGATTTTGATCTCTCACATGATATTTACATGTGTTTTTCACCACTTATTTTCTATTGCATGGCTTGTTTGGTTTCTGTTTCATATTATACATGAACAGTGAGAGATCACACATGATAAGATCATTTAAAAAACCAACAAGATCCATGTTCATGCCAAGGAGATGCTTAATTTGCACCTATTTTTTTTATGAGAATTTATTCGTTACAGATGTAAATACTACATATGTGAGTTTTATTAGAAGTATGTGAATGTACACATTTATATTTTACTTTAATTTTTGTGGTTATTTTATTCTGCATTAACTTAATATTTGTACCGAATAACTTTTCCGAATTAGTTACGGATAGTTTAATGTTCATGTACTATTAAAAAGTAAAGCACTTAATAATACTAGAGTCAACATTTCATTTGAAATAACCAAATAAATGGTTTTGTTAAGAGTATTGGTTAATATTATCATTGTTAGTAAGTTTAGTTAAATCACGTTTCTTTCTTTTTATCAATAACCCTAATATCTCCTGAGCATTAAAGCTAACTTAAATCAAGTTAAAAACAATAAAAGATAAAACTTGAATTGCAGAAAATATCAACTGTTTCAATGCTTCTTATCACTAGTATACAATATGATATCAGAGGATTTCTTGTTTCCCAAGGTAATTATAGTACATAAGAACCTACTGAGTTCTAGATATATGAGATTGAACAGAATGGAATCAGTGAAAGGTGAAACGAATAAACAAAAAGATGAATAAATTAGAAGCACTTGTATATATGATAAACCTAAACAGTGCTGCTGTTAAGATAGAAGTAGAATCCAGCAGCAAGCACTACTATTCCCACAGCAATTGCAATAGGAACTGCTTTCCTGCACAAAAGTTTGTCACAAAATGTTATGTGAGTGAATGAACAAGAAGCAAGATATAAAAGATTTATGAATGAAATGAAATGAAATACTTACTCAAATGCTTCTTCTCTCTTGATTTCATCTTTCCTTGCCTTTCTAACATCAGTTTGATTTGCATTTTTGTTTACAGCTGGTGCATATGGTCTAAACCTTCGTTTGGAAGCACCACAAACTGCATTTCAAAACACCACCACCATTTTTTCTTACCTTCTTTTCTTCTTAATAGTATTGAAAATTGAAGTGAGAAGGGAATAGTTAGTTACCAGGGCAGAAATATTTATCAGGCAATTTCTCAAATGGAGTTCTCTCATTGTAAATATAACTGCATCAATAATTCAATATCAATCACAACCATAATAAGATTGCATTTAGATACATAATCTTTGAATGTATATATATAGCGACAGTTATTTTGAAACAGAAGGAAGATTCGCACCCGCAATCACGGCAGATATAGGCTTGCTTGGAAGCGACTCGCATGGAGATCCTCGGAGCTGCACAAGTAAGATTGTGCATTTGTTTAGGACTAAGCAAGAGGGTGAGTGAACCAGAGAATGATGATAATGATGATGAGTTCAAGGCAAAAGGGTTGAAGAGTCTTGTTTCATTTCTAACAAGGCTACTACTATTGTTGCTATGATGATGCTTTGACTTGGACTTTGTAGTGTAAAGAGTGGTTGTGTGTGGTGGTGGCTGAAGATGCAAGGCCATTGTTCTTCTTTTTTTGCTTTAATGTTCCTTAATTTGTGTCAATGAGTTTAAGAAGAGAAGAAGAGAGACAAAATCATGAAGAATTGAAGATAAGAGAATTGTAGTGGAAATAAGGCAAAGGAATGAATTGAATTGGTTTGTTTTGTGTATGAATCTTACATGGAAAGCGTGGCATACATACTCCCCACACAAGCCCCTTCCACACACTTTATGCTTTTTACAATAAAATAATTAAATCTTTTATAAATAAAAAAATACTCTCCAGCCCCCGCCAATTACCACCACTTTATTTTTGCACTTCTATTCACTTTTTCATTAATTGTGAACATAAATTTAATTTAATTAGCCCCATTATTATTTATGATGTTTGATTATGAATATGAATTAATTTTTATTATATTATTTGTAAACATAAGGGCATTATGTATTCTTATTTCTTATACAAGTGGTTTATTAATAGTGGATTTCATGGTTGTGAAACTCTAGTGTTAACTCTTAAACTCTTATAAATTTACGAGTTTAGGTAGTAGAATCGAGTTAATTTGGCACTAAACTCGCATCCCAGTAAACTCGACTGAACTCGTGTAAATTCGCGAGTTAATGAGTTTGAAATTTGATTCAATTTTGCCCCAAAACAGCGTCATATTGCAAAAAAAAAAAGATTTTTTCTTAAGAGTTAGAATTATAAAATTATTGACTTACTCACACCCATTTCTTTTTGCACCAAATTTATACCTTGTGTGTTATATGTTATTGTATTTATTGCATAATTAATAATTATCATTTGAATCATAAAAATATATCACTAGTTTAGCTTATTATGTGCTTTAAAATTAAATAAATGTCTAAATTTTGAGATTATTTATAATATATTTTTATTTTTATATAATAGATAAACTCGTATGAATTTATAAGTTAATTTATAAGTCAAATCTAAGTTGATTCTACAAAAATTCGTGAGTTCGATAACTTTGGTTGATTTTGTATCATTGTATGCATATATGGAATGGCTATATTTTCAAACACTTTATATTTCGATTCATAGTATTAAAAAAGGTTTGGGCTTTGGAATACTCAATTTTTGTGATAAATTATGTATAAAATACTATTAATTCATCAAATATTTTTTATATTGTGATGAGTAGTAGTTCATAAGGTATTTTTTCCTACTTTATTATAAGAGGTCTCGGGTTCGAGTCTCACCTAAGACACCAAAAAAAATATCTTTTATATCCGATTAAAAATAATTAATTGTGTGCTTAGATTATTTTTTAATTAACAACATAAAATAAAAAAACTTAAGAACTTGTGTTGATTTTTTAATTATACATGCCGGAATTATGTACTTATTCCATACAGTATTATAATATATATAGTGTGAATTTAAGGAAATATTAATATGTTTCTAGAGAACATTTAATATATATGTTATAAATATTAATAATTAATTTTAAACAAATTATTTCTATTATAATTATTTCTCGTATATTGGTAATTAATAAATTGGTCAAAGGACACGTCATTAATTTGTAAACCAAACAATGACAAAATTCTTAACATTAAGGGCCAAAAATAACCAACCGTGTTGAAAAGTATGAAACTCCATTGTTAATGCCAACTATATCAATAGGACCATCCTAGCAACCACTACCTTAACCAACCATATAATATATACAATAATACCATTCCCTAATCTTAACCTTTCTTTCATAAGAATCAATATCTTCTATGAAATCACAAATTAGTTATTAGGAGAAAAGAAACAACTAAACATGTTTTATTTACCAGATCATCATCATCATTATTATTATTATACTCACATGAAACTTAAAATTAATAAACAAATCACAAACTATTATTAGTCCAACAAGAATCATTATTATTCTAAAGTTATGTACTATAATAATCAGAACAAACATACTTAAAAGAAGAAAACTTTGTCTATTATGTATATTGATGGCATCATTATTGTTATTCCTTCCATAATTGCAAACCAAGTTGTTGACATAAGGCAACATCACCTAACATGAACACAACAACAATAATCAAGAAAATGATCTCATCTCGCGAATAAGGCTACACGGATCAAACGATGCTATATTATGCTGTAGACGACATCGCATAAAGCTTTGAAAATGAATTGAATTTTGTATTTATCTAATGAATTGTCTTGAGAAAATATCAAAATTTACAATGTCAACAACTGAATTACAGATACCTATGAACACTTTGGGAGTATTGACCAAGATATGTAAAGAATTCTAAATGCTTTCAGAAAACTGTTACAACCGTTACCAGGGTTTGAGGTCACCGACGGGGCCGGCAGTCCAATTCAAGACCTTCTCCCCGGGTTTC
>JASCZI010211546.1:91194-107673 GCA_036250425.1 Stylosanthes scabra
TGGCAACTTACGCGCGAGGCCATTGAGTACTTGATGGAATGCATCTCCCGGTTGAGCTGGTTGAGGAAATAGCATAGCTTGCTTCATGGTGGGGTTTGCAAGCAATCTCTGCTTTCTTAAGATAACTTCTGGTGGGATTGATGTTAGTATAGTGTCCAATTTAGGGACATCGTCCTCGTCAACAAAGACACCTATCTCTTCCCACGGAATAGCATCGGCGAACGGCAGAACGATGTCATCGGCAATAATGACAGGAATGCAGCCAAATACCACGGCTTCAACCAATCTTGGGCTCCATGGGGCCCAGCCGAGCGGGCACAAACAAAACACAGCTCGTTGCATGTCCTCGTAGTATGTGGTTGGATGATCGGTGGAAATGTCAAACAGTGGATTGTTCTTGAAGTTCTCCCACACTGCTGCCCTTGCACCTCTGTAAAACAGCAAAGAAGAATACTTTGAGCTGTCAGGAGATTTCACTATTATTCTATTTTGCTATAAAATCCTCAATAAATGGCGCCAAGCTTCATAAATTTACAGAATTTTCAAACAATGTATTAGGGGGGAACATAGTCATTAATGATGTTAATCTCAATATGCCTAATCAGTTCCAATAACCACTAAATAAAATCTTATAAGAATGAGAGGCATTGCTCCTTGCATTTTCAATAAATGGACAAGCTAGTAAAATGAGTGAAAAACTTAACATATTCAAATCCTCCTATTTTGGAACTCAGGGATAAGAATTATGACATACCTTGCATAGTAACCACCTTCAGGGTCATTTCCGACGTCATAAAACAGTCCTCGGAAGTAAACAAAAATGGACCTGGGAGTGTTTTCAGGAATTAAGTGGGCATATATTTTCTGCGGCGGAGCATACGGTGGAATTGTGATTGATCCGTCTTTCAGGCATACATGATTCCTCTGACCAAATGTTTGGACCAAGGTAGCTCGCTGTAGCAATGTAAGAATTCCTCTTTCAATTGCTTTCTCTTCCTGCAAGAAAATAACACAATAAAAGTACACGTCACGACTCACCTCACTACTCCATGAACAACAATAGTGGAATCCAATGCATCTCTTAAGAAACCACATTATATATGTATTCAAATATCAAGTAGAATTAAAAGTAGTATAATAGAAAACTTTCAAGTGATATGCTATACTCCTTACTTGATAATGGAAGCATGCTCCGAAGTCATGAGGAGTCAGAAAGAAATGATCTGCCCCTTCTGTCCGGTTCCAGTAAGGCCAGTTTGAAGAAATAAGTTGTATGGCACTTCGCATCATTCGTGGTGACTTAAAAGGTAAAGGGAGTCCATTTGGTGTCAAGTCACAGGTGGTGTATACCGGGGTGTAAAACCAATCAGCTTCTTCAGGATTAAGGGTTCGCACAGGACTCGATAAGAGAAACCTATGCATAAAGATTTCGGCAGCAAACATATGATTAAGGCATCTCGGGTCCTTTTGCAGAATTTTCTTGTTATATTTGCTTGGAAGTTCGTAAACAAAAACCTTCAACCTTCCAACTGGATTATCTTCCAACACATCACCAGCACTACCTACAGTTGGTTCAAACACAGAATCCTTAGTAATCCAAAGTGATGATTAACTAATAACATGACCCCATGTTCAAGCACAAGCCTCTTGCAAAATGTTTCTTCATCAAATACTTGGACGGGTTTCAATAAATGGCTTAGTGAACACTAAACAATAGTAGCCCCTAAAATCGATTCTGAAACAAAGGGTCCGAACTACCACCATCAATTGAACCAGAAAAGTGTTAGCATGTAGTATTTAAGTGGCAGGTTTGATTGAGACTTTTAAATTGGGAGTTCAAGAATAAATTGCTACACCAAATGTTCAATAACCAAAGATTTCTATTTGAAATACTAAACTGAAAACTAACATATCTCAATTAAGAATACAAGTAACAAATATTTCCTAACAACCTCAAACCAAAATAGATCTTAATCCACACTCACAATTCACATAAACACAACATATGAAATATTCTAACCGATATGACAGCAAAACCATAATTAGATTGGTCAAAATCAAAACCCCAAATCATCATAAGTGAACCAAACCAACTAATAAATCAATTGAACATAGACAAAATAGCAGACAGGGGAAAAATTTTTTTCAAATTTTGAAGAAAACCCACCTGAAATCCTCTCAGTAGGTTGGTTTCGACCGAGCTCTACAGCATCAATTGTCAAAACAAGAGCAGCACAAAGAAAACCAAAGAAACCCAACTTCCAAAAATCCATTTTTGTTCACACCCCAAGACACCAGAAACACCTTGATCCAAGTAAACCTCACCAGGGTGCACCAAAGGGTATCAGAAAAGAATAGCTAGCTGCAACAACTGCACCAAGGAACAGCACCTGAGAGAGAGAGAGATTATAAGGGGAAGAAGAATTTGAAGTCCAAATTGTGGTCAACAGAAGAAGGTAGTAATGATGGTTAAGATGTCACAAAGGAAAGTAGTTGTGAGAGATTTCTTAGCATTGAGGCTTCACATAAGCATTTCCTCAAACATCTGGAAGACAGTGATATGGGTTCTTCCTCAGCAGCACAGAGAGAGACACATATGAGGGACCAAATGGGAAAATGGGGGCTATGGTGGATTTGCTTTGAAGAAATAGGTGGCAATTATCAATATTTTTCACACACCAACTTCTGAAAGAGAAAACAATTTGGAAAAAGATGGGTTCTTTCTCTTTTTTTAATTAAAAAAAAAAGAAAAAAAAAAAAAAGAGGAATTGGTGAAGATTTAAGAAGAAGGAGGGAGGAAGAAGGGTGGCTGGTTTTACAAAATTTTCTGGTTTGGTTTGGTTTTTTTCTTTATGTTTGGTTTGATGACAAGTCCATCTCATAATACCAGAACAGAAAAAGAAAATACGTCACGTTCCTAATTTCATCAAACAATTAATTAATTAAATTAAGCAGATTTAATTCTAATTGCATATATTCTTCCTTTTAGATTTAATTCTAAGAATTTAATTTTCGCCACAATATAAAAAAATTTTATATATATATTCAATTAGGTGTTACATAATACTATCAAAAATAATTAATTTTAAACTTATTATTTAAAATTATATAAAATTATAAATACATAAATTTAATTAGATAGCTGTGTAAAATTATTTACACTATTAGTACATCAAAATTAAACTCTAATTCTAATAATATATAATTTCATCAAACAATTAATTAAATTAAGATGATTCTTCGTATGATCAATCTCGTATAATTATTTTTACTAAAATAATACAGAAATTAATAAAATATCAACCACCAATTAATTATGAGAAAAAAATATATTATATAAAAACTACGTGAAAATTAATCATTCGAATAATAGAAAACTAACATATAAAAAAATAAAATACAAATCATTCAACATAGTAGAAAATAATTCATTCGAATAACAGATAATAGATCATTTAAAATGAGGTGCCTATTATGATTTTGGGCTGAAAATATTGTTTAGTTTGAACTTAATTATAGTTTTCAAAGTTTTTTTTTTCTTTTTTTTAAGAAAGTTTTGTTAAATATTATATTATTATGTTAGCATCACGTTTCATTGCTTCCGCCATTTTTGTTGTTGGACATATATGTGACACCTGGTCACACTTATGGATTAAACAGCCTTAATTCTAGGCATACGCACACAGGCACCCATACGATTTTTTCTTCCGTTCCCCACTTGGGGGTATCGAACCCCTCTACTCTGGTTTGTGCAATCCTTTGGGTGACAAAGGTCATCACTGGGCCATTTTTTTTTTATATTTTTTTTCTTTTTAAAAAAAAGTTTAGAACTTACGTTTAACTTTAATTTTTTTTTTTGGACAAACGTTTAACTTTAGTTTACTACTACAAAATCACTAGATTGGACCATGGACTTTGGTGATGATAATGATGTAAATCAGATTTAAATAATAAAATTTTAAACACGTTATAAAACACTTTTCAGATCTTAACGCGGCTTATTAAAACTTAAAAAGCATATGGGAGAACATTGGAGGAAAAAATTAATAATAAAGATTAAATATAAGTCATTTAGAATTTTTTATCCAGATTCATTATAAATTCGATCCATAATAGATATTTTCAGATAAAAAATTTCCATCTTTTAATATAGTCCAAGGATTGGAGGCTAATATAGTTAGATTTATTCTTTTTTAAGATGAATTTTTTTAAAAATTGGATTGAACAACCACCTCTTAATATTATGATTAAATTTTTTTATTTCTTAAGGTATCATTTAACCCGATAAATCGAGGACTAATCATTCACCGATTTGTGCGTGCACCTTAAAAGATAGGACGGCTGGCCAAGATTCTCTCTACATATACACCGCCACATAATCGAACCCGAGACTAAATGCTTAAGCAATCTAACCACTTCCACTTGTGATAGGGCCTTGACTATACTATGCATTAAATTGATAGTTAACTTTTGAACTATTCTTATAACCAAAAAAAAAAAGACTTGTGAACTATTCTAGTATTCTCACTGAAAAAATAGATTTCACCATTTAGAACGAACCCTCCCTCCCTAAATTTTTCTTCAATTGACATTCACTTTTTTTTACGGGATTTTCCACATAATGTAGTGTTTTTGGGATATGGCCACAATGTGTTTTCGGTAAATAAGCTGGGCTAAAAACCATGGCCACATTAGTATAAGCGATTAGCGTACTTCTTTGTGCCGAGTTTGCCCAAATTGATCTTAGTGTTTTATTTATGGGCTTCAGCGATGTACTTCATAGGAAATGCAAAGATTTAACTACAAAATCCAATATGACCTAAAACAAATGACCAAAAAAAACATTACCTAAAACAAAAAACCTACAAAAATCCAATACCAAAAGAAAAGCCTACAAAATCCGACCCTAAGAACAAGAAACAAAAAATAAAGTTATAACGTATAGAATCACATTCCTTATCACAAGTAATAAGTGGGTTGGGATTGGTGAAGTATTTAATCCCCGATTCAAATTTTATGGACAGCAGCAGCCAGGTTGTTGGCCAAGTGGGAAGAGTGTCTTCCTTAGGAAGTTGTGTGTGAGTACTATATGGATATTACACTAAATGCCTAGGATTGAGAGCTGTCCAATCTACCTAGTTGGCTATAGTCAACAAATGTCCAAAAAAAAAATAATTTATGGACAGTATGAATGCAAAAGGAAATGTGACTATGTCAAACTCTCCGAAAAAAACACTCAATAATGCGTAAGTTATTAGTTTGGACTTTTTGAATTATGATACCCTATTGCCCCGAAAAAAATTAATGCATAGTGTCAATTATGATTTGTTAATACCAAAAAAAAAATTTATGATTTGTTAAAAAAAAATAATATTAATTATGATTTAACTAAGGCTCTGATTGGTTTATTTATGATTTAAGACATAAACACTTTATATACAAATATATAAACACTAAAGACATAGACATAAATTATGAGCGTCTATAAATTGTGTTTGGCAAATTAATGTACAAAACACAATAGCATTTATTAACAAGTCTAAATTACAAATTCATCGTCCTTTTCCCCACCACCACCACCACGGCCACTAATTCATCATCACCACCACTTCTCTATCACCATCAAAAATTTAAACAATGATAGTTTAATTTATTACCATTAACAACACTTGAACTAATAGAAAAAAATTAATTAAAAATTAAAAATTTCAACTTGTATTTTTCTAAACATACAAGCACCAATGCCAAGCCCAGTGAAGTTTCCAAGTTGAAGAAGCATTAATTCTTGCATGGGTAGCAATTGCGAATGCTTATAAAGACAATCATGACAAAAAATATAGACGAACGAAAAAAGATACAAATCTAGCCTAAAAGCGAAGAAGAGGATGTAGATATTCTGGAAAAGAATAAGAAGGAAGAGAGGAGAAGCTCCGGAGATGAGAAGAAGTTGACGCGATGTGGCCGGAGGGTGGGAGGGAGGGAGGGAGGAGGTGAGGCTTTTTGGGGGCGATGGTGATGAAGTTGGAAGAGATGAAGTTGGAGGGGGTGAGGGGAGGATATTTTTAGAAATTTTTGTAAATTTCTGAGGGTAAAATTGTCTCAAAACAATGGCATAGTTTGTATCCACCTTTAAAAATCTCTATCACACTGTTTTAAAGAGACACAAATTACATGTCTATGGGCTGTAAGTGTGTCATTCATAAAATTGTGTCTCACAAAACAAACACTACACATACATATTTTCCGGTGTCTAATTCTGGAGACACATGCACAACAAACAAACAAACACCGTCTAAAAGAATTCTCTAACAAATTGGTTTATAGAGTTAAAATATATTTTTTAATCTCTTAAAATATTATTAGCACACTTAAATTGTATTATTTTTAAAAAAATATTTTTTTTTTCTATTAGTGGATGCATGCAAGCTTAAGTACTTTTAAACAATATTGGTATACCACCCTAATTATTCTATTTCTAAATAAGATAAAAAGTTAAATACAATAATGGTAAATATCCCAATAATTAGACACCCAAAAAAAATAAAATATCCCAATAATTTTGAGTTATTGCCGATGATAGGAAAAGCTAATAGTCACAAATCACCACCCTCCAAATCCTATTAAGTAGCATGCTTTGTGTGTATTCATATGCATTATTATTGCATAACCAAAGAAACATCCATGGGTAGATTCTCTTGCAAATTTCTCTTCTATGTCCTCTTTTTTCTTCTATCATGTACTTCACTTCAAAACACCATAACCAAAGTGAAGGCTTTTCCACTTCACACCAATGGAAGGTGGATAGTGGATGAAGAAGGAGGAGGGAAGAGGGTGAAGCTTGCATGTCTCAGTTGGATAACCCATGGGCTTGCTGTAGTGGCTGAGGGCCTAAGCAAGCAACCACTTGATTCCATTACAGAGAGGATAAGGCCCATGGGCTTTAACTGTATTAGGTTCACTTGGCCTCTTGAATTAGCCATCAATGAATCTCTTGCTTCCTTCACTGTTAAGCAATCATTTCAAAACCTTGGGCTTTTTGATGATATTAAGGGTATTCAAGCCCACAATCCTTTGATCTTAGACCTTTCGCTCATAGAAGCTTTTCAGGTATGTTATGCTCGCGACAAATTGAGACAGTTGTGGTCGCTCCGAATTACTTTAGGCTAAACCCTCTTGATTTGTTTCATGTTTAGGGTTTGATTTTATTTCTCCAATTTTTTACTTTTGATATTTTGTGTTTTAAGACTCTTGTGAAAAAAATAGTGAAAATAAAAAATAGAAATGGCATGAAATTTTATTATTTTAATTCTTTTAAAAGGAAAGTGCTTTAAAAAAAAAACCAATATTTTATAACCTAAGCTTTTCATAAAATTCTAAAATCTTTTTAGTTGGTATAATTTATTAATTAATTAGATGAATTTCAAAGATATTTACTAATTTACCACAGGCAGTGGTGAAAAGCCTAGCAAACAATGATGTGATGGTGATTTTGGACAACCACTGTACCAAACCTTCCATGTGTTGTTCTGAAACAGACCAAAATGGGTTCTTTGGGGACAAGTATTTTGATCCACAACTTTGGATCAAAGGCCTTACTAAAATGGCAACCATGTTTAATGGATTCACTAATGTTGTGGCTATGAGCTTAAGAAATGAGCTTAGAGGTCCCAGATCCAACCTCAAAGATTGGTACAGGTAACTAGCTATTTTTAAAATAAAAAAAAAGTCTACCCTATCTAGTTGTCATTCAATACTATTTATGTCTAAGAGATTAAACCATTAAAAAAAAAACTTATTTGGTTATTAAGACAAAAGAAACTACTTATTATAATCTAGAAAATATATAGAATGTTTTGTGTATTTTCTAAAAAATAGCAATAAAAAATATTAAGTTTTTTATCTGTATATATTTGCCTCCTTAGCTTGGATTTATATTCCAATCTCAAAAATAGAATATAAAGCATGTACTTAGAATTCCAAATTTTATGTGCATACTAAACTCAGTAAATTGCACAGTAAAAAATAGTAGTTAAGTTTAATATTTAAAATAATTCTAGTAAGTTTTGCTCTCAATAATTATTGAAACATAAAAAGATTGTGAAACCTTTTACTTTAATGAACGATAAACAAGCTTTTACAAATTGTTTTTTTTTTAAAAGTTAATTAAGAAGCCATATATTTAAATTTTATTTTAAAGATATAATTATTTATAAAAATTAAAAAAAATTGACAAATTTAATCATAAATAATAAACAAAATTAGAGTTATACCTACACAAAAAAGTTTCCGTGCAACAAAAGTATCCAAACGAACCTAAATGTTAATTTTATTCACGGGTAAATTTTTTTAATTATGCTAGATGTACACAAAAGATCAACAAATATTTTGTGACTGAATTTTATTGTGTAAATAGCATTTTTGACATTTGTTTAACGTTCTTTTACGAGTACAAAATTAATTTTCTTCATTAATGGGTATTTTTTTTTTGGCAAAATTCATGGATAAAGTTGTGACTATCTTTTAACTTTTATGAGTAAAATTGGTAATTTATTCTATTGAAAATTATTTTTTTCCCAAAAAAAGGAACAAACTTACCCTTAATTAACAACATTCTTAATTCAATTGTTGAAATGTGTTATTAGTATTGGCTGTCTAAAAAAAATAAAAATAAAAATAAAAATAAAAATAAAAATAAAAATAAAATAATGGCTTTTAAATAAACTAATATATTAATATTAATTATTGGTAAGAATACAAAAGGTACATGGCTAAAGGAGCAGAAGCTGTTCATGCTGCAAATCCAGATGTTCTAGTAATTATTTCTGGCCTAGTCTATGATCAAGACTTATCATTTCTTAAGAATCAGCCATTGAAACTTTCCTTCAATGGGAAACTAGTATTTGAGGCACACCAATACAGCTTTGGAAAAG
This sequence comes from Stylosanthes scabra, assembly GCA_036250425.1. NCBI lineage: Eukaryota > Viridiplantae > Streptophyta > Magnoliopsida > Fabales > Fabaceae > Stylosanthes > Stylosanthes scabra. Next base: position 100,125 of record JASCZI010211546.1, read on the forward strand.
GCCCAGGTTGGGAAATTGAGAATCCAAACAAGATGTGTGCAAAGATCCTAGGAGAGGCAATGAGGAACTCCAGCTTCTTGTTGGAACAGGGCTATCCAGTGTTCCTGAGTGAGTTTGGTGTGTATATGGGAGGCACAAATTTGGGTGATAACAGGTTCTTGAATTGCTATTTGGGCATGTTAGCTGAACTTGACATGGATTGGGCTTTGTGGACATTTGTTGGAAGTTACTATGTTAGAGTTGGACCCAACAGAGTAGTTGGAGCTGATGAGACTTATGGTGTTCTTAATTATGATTGGAATAAGGTTAGGAATGCAACTATATTGCACAAGATCTCGGCTGTTCAACTTCCTTTTAGAGGTAAAAATTTGGTTTCAGATTTTCTTTTTGGGTTAGATAAATATACAGAGTTAAATCATAGGAATATTATCCGGTGCTGCGACATACCGGTATTTCATCGTTTTTAGCGATTTTTGCAGCATACCGAATAATTTTCCTACATCATATTTTTGTCTGTAACTTCTTTTATATCTAATTCTTATTATGTGCATTAGTTATATAACAGTGAATTTCTATACTCGACAACATTAAATAGCATTACTTCACTTACAACGTTAAATAGTTAGTAAAAACAACGTCGTTTAATACTCAAAAGGGTAAAATGTTTATCCTCTCTGTTTATATTTATTGAGTATTAGACAATGTCGTTTTTAATAATTATTTAGATCTATAGTTATTTCATGTTGTCCAATATAAAAGATAGCTTTCACGTATGACTTACAAATTAATAAAAATTAGATTGAATGGAGATAAATATAACTTGATGGAATTTTTTAAATTTTGGATATCCAAATAAATATAATTGAGATTCTATGAATCATTTTGGTGCAAACTACAAATCTAAAAACAAACTGGGTTTAACTCTAAATAAATACTTTTATAAATGCTGATTAAATAAATATAAGAACAATACATATATAACCTAATTTTAATTATTTGACCGATATCATCAAATCTATCTAAACACTTCAACATTCATCCTTAGCTTTGTAACTTAATATTTTGACATAATTACAAATATTTTGTTTTGTCGTTATCTCAATATATACATCAATAATTTTAATTTGATCTTCCTAAAATCCCATTGAAATGCAGGGCCAGGTTTATCAGAAGCTAAACAACATAAAGTGATCTTTCATCCATTGACCGGTTTATGTGTGTTGACAAAGTCAAGAGTTGACCCATTGACATTGGGACCTTGCTCTAGATCAGATCATTGGCAATACAATCCATCATCAATGACACTATCAATAATGGAGGCTGCAAATTTATGTTTAACTGCATTTGGAGAAGGGAAGGCGGCAAAACTTGCAACAAAATGTTCTTCATCATCATCAAGTCCCAATTCAAAATGGGAAATGGTGTCTGATTCTAAGATGCACCTCTCATCAAGAATCCACAACAATAATGGTTCAAGTGTTATGGTTTGTTTGGATGTAGACACTAATAGTAACATCATTGTTACCAATGCTTGCAAGTGCTTAACCACACTTAAGTCATGTGATGCTGAAAGTCAATGGTTTAAACTTGTTGATAGTGTGAGAGGAGGAGTTTAAATTAAGTCACTTTCATATGAAACCTAGTTTCAATAATAACGTATGCTCCATTATTATTGTTATTATTATTATTATTATTATTCTAAATAAATTTGGAGAATTCTATAATATCCGGGAACACAGAATTTGAGTGAGTTGCCCTAATATATAATACACTTGCCCTACAACATTTTCTGCAGATACCGACAATTCATATGCCAAACAACGATGGTTTAAAATCGTCGCGTATACATGTATTGAAAAACGTTTCGAAGTAGTTTGCATAACTGTTGCAAAAGAATTTTTATTTTGCCACAGTTAATATGCTGAAAAGATATTGGCATTCATTTTTAGCGATTGTTTTAAATCGTCGCTAAATGACGTCGGTTGAAAGTAAGTTGATTTTTATTAAATCGATTATAGATCAGGGTTCATACTTGTGGACACGCTCCTCCATGATGCACCAATGGTTGGATCAAATTCGAACCAAGAACAAAGGGGTAGTCGAAACTCCTTTAGCATACTTTCTAACAAGTCAACCCAATATTCAATATATATATATATATATATATATATATGCAAATTTTGTATTATTTTAAATGATTTAAATTAAATTATTTTTTATTAAGAGGTCTTATTAAATTGTGGTTTATATTTTATTTTTTATTTAAAAAATATTTTGTTAACCTTGAAAATCAAACTCATCACTTTTTATTTAATATATATTTTAGAAAACATATTTTTGCAACAACTTTTATCTTGCAAAATTACATAAAAAAAAACTTAGAAACGGCCATTTTTATCATTTTTTACCATTAAAATTTTAAATATGTTAAAAAACTATAATGTGAAAATTGAAGTTTAAGTTAAAAATATGTTAAAAATAAAATATATATCTTGCAGCAATTTCGATCTCAATTGTTACGATATTTCTATCATTTAACTGTTTCACAAGGATTTCTGCATTAACCACCATTAAACTTATTCATTTCACGACGGTTTTTACTTCAAACGCTACCGCATTCCTTTAACATTTTTATTTTGGAGGTAATTTTATCAAAACTGCTGCTAAAATCTTATTTAGTGGCGATTAAATAAATCGCTGTTAATAAACTACTACTGTTTGTCATATTTATGGTAGTCTTACCAAATCCACTTTTTTTTTAAAAAATAAATTAAGTATAAAGGAAAAAGAAAAAAACGCATCTAAATGGTTATATCTTGAAGAAGAAGAAGAGATAAAGGATCTTCATTTGAAAATAATCAGTTAGGGCAAGAAAATATCATTGTATTTAATGAAGTTCTAATTCATGGGGTGAGTGTTATTCAATTTAAGTTGTGTATTCAATTCCTTGCCAAGATGATAACCTTAATAGTGTTTGACTTCTAATTTTCAAATCCATATTTGTTTTTAGAGATATCACATTCAGATATGGATATAAAAATACAAAATTATATTTATTAGATGAAACATAGATAAAAATATTGCATTTAGAGATACTAAATTAATATATTTAATATTTTTGTGATAGATTAAAAAAGATATTGAAACACACTAAGAAGAGACACCTTTTTTTATGGAAAAAGGACAAATTCATTCTTATTTTTTTAAATTTGGACAAAAATGATCTCTAGGATTGAGAAATACCCAAAAGTTCCTCACCATTATGAAAACAGGACACATAGCTCCCTCTGTTACTCTACCAATAAAAACTGTAACAGAATTGGCCCATGTGGCATGAAATGGAGCCCATTTGGCATAACGGTGTCATGGTGGACACCACATCTCTTCTCCTCCAGTACTCCCTGCCACCAAATCCAGTATGTCTTGCAAAAACTCTTGGATCCTACACTTCAAATCTTAATGGCTCGATGTTTATTGTTTTGTTTTATTCCTTCTTTATTTCCATGAAGTCCCTTCTTAACTGAGTTCAAAGTTGCCATCGTCATAAATTTTCAGTAAGAGCTATCCAAATTGCATAAAAAGACTGACTCCAGAACTCCAAAACTTTGGATAAATGCAGTTCCATTTTCTTCAAAAGGCAGTTCAATTTACCATTTTTTATTTTTCAATTTATTAAAAAAAATTTTGTTTTCCAATTTCCTTTATGAAATTTTAGCTAGAAATGGAAACGCTACTGCTCGAATTGGTTTGGACAAAGTAAAATTGCACCAAGCAATAACAGGCAGGATTTGGATAATATTGTTTGGCAAAGTAGTGTAAATAAAATCTGCAACAAATTTAGCTCTTGTTTTACAACATTCATGATGTCTTCAATCAAAGGGAGTGCCTTTTACCGGCATTATTTCACCAACTGGCACAGTGTTTTGATCGATTGGAGTACAAGGGTATAATATTTTCAAATTGAGTTAGCCATTGTTCCTACCAAAGTTTGACTAGTGTATCTCTTCTTTCTTGCAACAATTGTTGCATGCTGCCTTCACTTGGACAACTATCATCTTTCAAGTCCTTGCTCATTCAAGGTTTTAATCAGCTTAGGAGTATTGGCATGGAGTTTTACATGAATAAAGCTGATTGTCATTGTTCGCCAATTTTAAGTCATTGCCCAATGTTAAAGGGAGAAATGCTTAATCACATATATGGGAGATCTTTTCTTCTATTAGGGAGCAATGGAGGCCGGTCCTCATTAGCCGCATTCATGTTCTCCTGACAGTTATGTTGCACGAATACGGGTACAGTACTTATACCCGCTACTGATACAGAATACGAAAAATTTATAAAGATAGAGATACGGATACGCAAGAATATATATAAAAAATAAATAAATTTTATAATTTTTTAAATATAAATTATATTTTTTAATTAATAAAACATGTTTTATGTTAAATTTAATATATTTTTATTTATAAATAAATATTTAAATAGTCTACTTAACGTATTAAATCGTATATTTAAATAATTTTGGAATATAAAAATTTAAAAATAAAAAAAAATTAACTCAAAATAATGTAATTTTTTATTAATTTATAAAAAAAAATATTCAACCGTACTCAAAACGTATCCAAGACATACCCAAAAAATATCAAAAACTTTTTTTTTTCAGTGCGTACCCAACCTTATTTTTCACGTATTCATTGTGTACGGTGCGTATCCGATACGAGTACTTTGCCAAAAATGGCGTACCCGTGCAATAGAGAGTAACAGAGAGCAATGGAGGCCTTCTATTAAGGTGGGTATTGGATCCCCAATTATTAGAATTAGGGATTTACATGGTTATCAAAACAGAGTCGTTTTGATCATAAAGAGGTGCTCTGTTTTGCCACACATTCCCGTTTCATGTCACATAGGACAGAACCGTTACGGGTTCTCACTGCAACCTAACAGAGGAACCATGATGTCCTCTTTTTTGAACAGTGATGAACTTTTGGGTATTTTTCAAACGTGAGGATTATTTTTTTTCAATTTTTAAAAGATCGAGGACGAATTTGTTATTTACCCTTTTTTATTATAATTATCAATTATTTATGATTATATTTTTATCATTTTATTTTTCTTTTATATTTATGCTAAGAAAAAAATAAAAATAAATTATATATATCTCTTATTATTTATTCTTTTTTTCTTATATTTAATTTATCATTAAATAAAATATAAAAATATTAATTTTTGGGTTTTTATTTTTTGTGTCCCGTTCTAAATATTCTATTTTGTTCTATTCTCAAAATTCAATGCACGTGTTTAGTTAATTTCATTCCTGTTGGGTAATTAATTAGTGACCCCAATAAGTGACCACTTAATCAATATACTTTATTTGGCATAATAATAAAACCTCCTTTCATAAATAAGTCTATTGATGATAACGAACTAAAAAAGATTAAATTATGTTATAATCTCTATAAGTTTAAGAAATTTTTAATTAAATTCTTAACTGTTTTTTGGTGACAAATTGTTACATTGTTTGAAGTTTTTAATTGAATTTTTATACTAATTTTAAAGAATAATGTTACGAAACCAATATTAGGAGACTAATAGGGAGCTTATGAGTGTAATTAGAGAAATAATAGATGGTAAAAAAAAGAGAGAAAAGAAGAAAAAAGCCTATTGACCACTTATTGACTAAAAAATTATGGACTCCCTAAACTTTCTCAATTTTAAATTTATAATTACAATTTTACTGTTCCAAGTTTACTTAGATCAACTCCAATGAAATATTTTTGGAGTTCCTTTTTTTTATACTAATGAAAATTGAATTAACTTAAATCCAAATCTGCATTGAAATTGATTCACGAGATGAAACCAATTTTACTTTAAAGAGATTGTATTATTTTAATCAAACTCAATAAAATATTAACACATTATAATCATCTTAATAAAATAATTAAAAATAATATAAATTAAAATATAAATTGAAATAATTAAAATCAAACATTGTAGAGACAAATTTTATATTCAATTTCAAATCAATTTTTAAAACATATGGTCTCATAAATACTAATGAATAATGCTACCGAACCAATGTTAGGGGACCAATAGAATGTCAATAAATATAATTAGAGAAATAGTGGATGATAAAAGGGGAAAGAGAAAAGAAAAAAAATATTAACTTCCTATTGTTTTCGTAATATTGGCTACCAAGACTTTCTCAATACTAATATAAGAATACTTGAGATCCAAAATAAAATTAAAATAGAAACTAATATTGAAAATTCTCATACTAAGGTATATCTACTAGTGGTGTAAGATGGATATTAATATCTATACAACGGTTATTATTAATAAAGAATTAATTATAAATTTAAAATAATTATAGATATCTAATTAAAAACTTTTAAAATATAGAGATTTAATTATAAAATTTGAGAAAATTATAAAGATTAATGGAATAATTTAACTAAAAAAAATATCTAATTTTATAAGAAACAAATGCACTGTAACGAAAATTATCTTTTTTTTTTTCTCTCTTTTGAAAAAAAAAATTACAAATAGCATGATGTGATTTCTTGATGCTCCCATTTAGTGCTTGCTATGACTATTTTGAGACTTTTTTCTTTTATTTTGGCATTTACTACATTTCTCTTGAATATTGAATTTTTTTAGCCAAAAAATTCGGACAAAAATTTGACTTATTAGTAGCATTTTAACACATATTATTATTATACTCAAATTATTATTGTTATTGTTGTTTTATTCATCATATTATTACTGTTCTTATTGTTGTTATTATTATTATTGATATATTTTATTATGAGCAGAAAAAAGCCTAAGCAAGGATGCAGAAGAGACAAAAATGAGGAGAGAAAAAAAAATCAAAGAACTCAACTAATTTGGAATTCAATGTGGTAGTTGAAATTCTGTAAAATTCAAACCACAAAAACCACATAGAATCGCTATCAGAATTTAATTTTGATGAAGAAAGAAATCTTCCCTTTTCTGGCACCATCTTATTAAGCCTTTATATATTAGATATTCTTCCATCTAAGATCCATATTATTATTATTATAGGAAAATTATATTATTATTATTGCTCTTGAATTTGAGGAATAAAGAAGAAGAAGAAAAAAATTGCAGAAGAGAAATCTAATCTAAAGAGAATAAAATAATGCAGCCAACAAATCCTAAAGCTGAAAAATCACCACCACCACCACAAGAAGCATCATCATCATCACCACCATTTTCATCATCATACTCATCACCATTATCATCATCATATTCATCACCAAAAGCATCAGATTCGGTCAAAGATGGTGGCTCAATTTTGAAGGATAGCAGTGATGCTGAGCTCACAAAAGTGCCTCTCATGAGAGCTTTGGTTGAGAGCAAAGATCCATCTTCTAAGGTACCAAATTCTTATTACAATTTCCAACAACATCAACATAGTACTTTAATTTTGTTTCTCCTAATAATAATGTTGGATCTGTTTTTTTTTTTTTTTTTTTTTTTTTTAAAATCCATATTGGTGTTTAATTGATCTTATTATGGTTATGCCATATGG
>JASCZI010211546.1:107744-120493 GCA_036250425.1 Stylosanthes scabra
AATTGGATCAAGAGATGTGTATGTTTTTGTGATTTGTGAATAGTTGACCTTGATTTTTGTTTATTTGGATGATTATTAAGAAAAATGGAAGAATACCCATTTTTTAATATGGGAAAAAGATTATAACTTTGATGATTTGGATGGAAATTGTGATTGTTTTTGATGATGGGTATGGTATGGGATGGTATAGGAAGTAGATGATTTAACACTAAGAAGGTTCCTGAGGGCACGTGATTTGGATGTGGAAAAGGCTTCATTCATGTTCCTAAAGTACCTGAAATGGAAGAACAGTTTTGTGCCAAATGGAGTGTCTCCAACAGAGATTCCTGATGAAATTGCACAGAAGAAATTGTACTCTCAGGGTTTTGATAAACAGGGCAGACCAATTGTTCTTGCCTTTGCCGCCAAACATTACCAGGGAACTGATGGTGGTGATGCTTTCAAAAGTATGTAACCAAATCTTCTCACTTTTACTTCCTAAATTTCATTCCATACGTTTGGTGTATATAAGAAATCAGCTATCTATTGATTCTTTTCAACTTAGCCGTCAGAATAATTAAGGGTGTATTTATTTTCTGTATTCATTTTTGATATTTTTGTTTCTTGGATTTTGTTAAGGATAGAAAATGAAAATAGAAAGCGGAATTTTATTATTTTTACTGTTTTCATTTCTCTTTTACAGAATTCAGAATACAGAAAAATAATAAAAATTAAAACAGAAAATAAAAACTCAACAAAATCAGACTTGTAATAGTGAAATAAGGAGAATTCTTTAGTGGTGAAAGTATCTAATGGTCTAGTAAGATTTCAAGTATTATTTCTAAAATAAAAAAATATGAGTATATATTAGAAATAATCACAGCCATATATTTAGAATTTTTTTCTATAATCCTTAAAGGACTACTAGATACTTTTACCACCACAGACAAAACTAGTGAAATAAATAATAATCGAAACCTAGTATAGTAGAATAATTTTCTTTTCGAGAAATGCTACATGGCCGTTAATTTTAATTTATTATAGCTATTATTTAACCATCAACATAAAAAAGTGTTGATTAAGTGTATTGTTAAACTATAAATTGAAAATGTTGAGAGTTGATAGCTAGAAATGATGGTTAAAATAAATAAAATTGATGGTCATGTAACATTTCTCTTTCTTTTCAAATAATAAAAGAACTTATGAAACATCAAAAGCGTATTTTTATATAGTGGCTTATTTTCTTTCTTTTGTGTGTTTCTATATACAGGGTTCGTAGCATTTACCATTGATAAGCTATGTTCAAGGTAATTACCCCCTTTCTCTTGTCTGATTTTGCTGATACAGATGAAAAGCAAGAACCTTAAATTGTCTTATAAGATTTTAACAAGAATGTTTTTTGATGAATCAGGATGCCAGCGGGGCAAGAAAAGTTTTGTGCTATAGCAGATATTCAGGGTTGGGGATATGCAAACAGTGACATTCGTGGCTACCTTAGTGCTCTAACCATTTTGCAGGTTAGTTTCTCTTTCACTTCTGTTTTTTGTATTGTTCCACACTTCCACTTGCTGAATCTGTTAATTAGTTAGTTCAAACATCCCAAAATACAAAATATACTAATTCAATACGATCTGTATTAGGAATTCAGAACACTAATTAGAATATGAACTTGGTATATTAGATAATGAATTTACCGATTTCTTGATAACTATGTATGTTTTCGGTATAGATGTAAAAGTTTAAAAAGATATAAAGATATAATAGTAGTCATTGATTTTTAATAAATATATATATAAAAAAATATATATCAAATAAAACTAATCATCAGATATAATATATTTATACATCTGTATCTTAGAATTTATGATTATTATTATGTCAAGAAAACTAACCTCTTTTTATCATCAATGTATGAATAATTATCTAAAAGAAAGAATATAATTGAACCACGGTATTAAATGGTTTATATTGCCTAAACTATTCAGCACCTTTAATACAAAAATGCTAGGCCTTTTGAGTCAAATGTGCTTTTTCATTTAGCTGCAAATGTTAACGTGACAAAATAGTGTTATATGGATAAATAATTTGAAAACAACAACAATTCAATAATAGGTTTGTAAAAAGATGACAGATTGGTATAAAAGTGTGAGTATAAATATATAGTAACCGAGTGTTTTTTTTTTTTAACCCCTTTTTGAATGCAGGACTACAACCCAGAAAGAATGGGGAAGCTCTTCATTTTGCATGCACCTTATGTGTTTATGAAAGTGTGGCAAATTATCTACCCTTTTATTGACAACAATACCAAACAGAAGGTGACAATATAAAACACTTCAATTATAATTTTTAAATTGATATATATATATATATATATATATATATATATAGGATAATATTATTTGAACAAGTGATTTCGACAAATTAAGTTCAACCAACTGATTTATTTCTATGCTAAATAGATATTATTTCGGTGTCATATAGTATTAAAAAAATGCATCTAAATAAAATTTTATTTGATATCGAAATAGTTTTTTATTTAGTATAAAAATAAATGATTTATTTAGATTTAGTTGACCAAAATCATTTATTTATATATAATTATTAATAATGATAATTTTAATACATTAATAATGTAAATTTTATACCTATATCTAATTACATAATGTTATAGCTGAAATATATACATTGAAACTTGCATTTATTATTATGCAGATAACATTTGTGGATAACAAAAAGCTAAAAGAAACATTGCTAGAAGATATAGATGAGAGCCAGCTTCCAGAGAAATATGGTGGTAAATTGCCATTAGTCCCAATCGAAGATTGCTGATTAATTAAATAATCATATATTCACAACTGAATTAAAGGAAGAAAGATAGAATTTTCTAAATATTGCTAGGTTCTAAGAAAAAAATTCACTCTCCCACTTAATTTATATATTTTTTTGTTCAATTAGTATATTTATTTGGTACTATATACAACAGAATGGAGCTATATAGATAGTAAAGGCTATATTATTGGTATATTCAATTTAATCTTACTTGTTTATTTATGCTATGCTTAAAAGGAATATTTTGTACATGAATATTGTTCTTTGCTCCTAATTAATATATAATAAATCGAATCGCAAGTTACAATTATATTTTGCATCTTAGAATTAAAGGCTTGGCCCCTTTTAAAATAACATTGTTAATGAGAAATGAAATTATGCTACAATTTTGATCAGAATGAATTGTTTGAGGAACTGATAATTTAGAATTAAAGTTTATTATTTGAAAAAATAAATATAACTGTCCTATTATTCATCCATGTATATTTACATTTAATAGGTCCACGGACTAAGTACAAAAGAAATTTAATATAAAAATAATTAATTTTGAAATAAAAATTTGAGTCAACAAAAGAAAAATATTTTTATTGAAATAAATACATAAATACATCTAGCATTACAGTATTTGAAATTGATTATAAGAATGAAGAAAGAATAATCGAATTTATGCTCTTGTCGCCTTGCTGAATTGAAACGATCTTGTATGACGGTGACAAGGGATTACTGGATTACTTACCATTCTAAGTTGGTGATGTCTCTGGTGGCACACCAAGTAGTAGCTTAATATGGCGTAAAATTGACCAGCCACTTATCAAATAACACATGGCAATAGGATTGATCGAAAGAACATCAACACACGCATATAAGTGTGAACAAGAGGCACGTTCTATAATGACAAAAGAGGAAATTATTATTGGTGTTGGGGGCTTTAATATCCAGGGTTGGAAATCAACATTAATTTTTGAAGATCACCATTTTTGCTGCCCTCTTTTGAATGTTGACAAGGTGGAAGAGGTTGCCAGGATAAAATAAGAGGAGGCGAGTGATTCCAAAGTGATCGTGGAGTTCTTTGATCGAGGGATTTCTTTTGGATGGGGCGGTTTATTTTGTTGAACCGAAGATGTAACTTGCGGTCTTGTAGAGTCGTTTTGAAATTCATGGCCTCAAAGAAGTGGTGCCAAGGAAGGACTCATATATCTAGTTTGAGCCATTTTGGACATAGACTCTGTCAATGTATTTGGGATCTTTCTGAAAAAAGATACTTCGGCACCCATGAGAAGTTTCCGGAGATCTAGACGTGGTCACGTGGGGATCGGTGGTCTTTGGAAGCGCGTGTTGGAGCTCGCGCTCGTCAGTCTATTGTCCAGCACCAGCACGCGAGGAAGACGATGAATAGTTCCAGATCTATTTTTTTTAAATAAATTTTTTAAAATTTAAAATTTAAAAATTAAGTTAATTGGCTTAATTCAAATTTGATATTTGAGAAATTTAAAAAGGCATATTTGTCAAAATAAAATAAATAATAGATATTTTTGTTTTATTTTAATAATTATGTTAGACAGTTTTTTTTGCCTTATTTAAATTTTTTTAAAATTTAAATTAACGTTAATTTCCAACACCTTAAATTAAAGCCCTTAGCCCCAATCTTAATTTCCTCTTTTGCCATTACAGAACGCACCCCTTGTTCATACTGGTATGCTTGTAATATTCTCCTGGTCAATGCTATTGCCATGTGTTGTTTGCTGAGTGGCTAGTTAATTTTACGTCATATTAAGCTACTACTTGGTGTGCCACCAGAGACATCACCTTCTAAGTTATTGTGAATTATCAAAATAGTGGATTTTCATGTTTTATTTTTTTAAAAAAAAATATAATTTCATTCAATTAAAATCATAATGGCGTATACAAATAATATGGAAATAACCTTTTTATATTGAAGAAAGAATATAAAAAAAATGTTGAACTATGATCTAAGAGGAGGCGCAACATTCGATTCCATGAATCTTAACTGGTAGAAATAGTGATACAAAGTCCCTCTTGTTTTTTTGATGAACACATACATGCTGCCATCCATTAGGCTTCATCTTTTTCTCTAAATAAAAGTAAATATTTCCGAACTCTGAACATTTAAGCAAAATCATCTTTCTATGGTATTTCTCTTCTAGATATAAAAGAATCTGAATCTTCACAACAACAGCAGTCACAACAGAATACAATATGCACCATAAAAAAGGAAGGGGAGGTACCATCACAAAAATGATTATTTTAGATCCAGATATGGATCTCTAGATGAAAGGAAAGGAAACATAAGAAACAAAGAGAACAAACCAACATTAGGAAGTAGAAAAAACAGGAAAAAAAGGGAAGAGAAAGGAGAAAGAAAGAAGGCCGAAGAAAAAAATAAAAAGAAAAACGGAAGTTGGAAGAGTGAAAAGGAAGAGGAGGAGAGAAAAACCAGTGGAGGTGGAGGAGGGAGGACCACCACATGTTAAGGGACCGCAACCCTTTAAAGCGATGGAGATTGTTGGGTGTTGATGAGTGAGAAACTTCAATCATACACTCTATTGTTAAATAGTGAATCTTTGTTAACTTCATCACTATCATAAGATATATTCTAATGCAAATCATATACAACGGGGCAGTAATGCATATTAATAAATTGATTATCTAGGCTAATACAAAAAAAAAATTGATTATCTAGGCTACTTTTATTTTTTTTTGGCCTGAAGCTACGTTTATTTACGAAAATCTAATATAATAAGACAGAGAATATATTGGATTGAATTTTTCTCCTATATAAAGCTCAAGTCCAACTAATTTAGGTGTGGGACACCCACCAATACACTCATCAAATTTTGTGAGGTTATATAGAGAGAGGAGCAGCTGAAAAAGAGAGAGGAAGAGAAAGAGTTCATTTTCGTTTTTTAATACAATAGAATCTTCAATCGCTAGCTTCTCACTCCTTCAGCGTTGGATCACCTTGAAATTTGGACAGAATGTTCGTCTCATATGGTTCTTCATTTTGAATGGTGAACATTTTGATTGGAGTTTTGTGGAGAGGGAAATTGAGCTCGAACTGAAGCCCCCTATTTTGGGTATTTTATCTTCTTCATTCTCATTTTGTAACTCTAGTTACTTTGGTGCTTTGGCTGATTGTATACACGAGTGTGCTATATTTTGTGACTCTCTTGTATTTCATATTTGATTATAGTGAAGTTATTTCATTAGTCTGGATGGCTCATAGTTTATATTTCTCACCGTAAGGACGTTTTTCACGCTAAAAATCTCGGTGTGTGCTTATTGTTGATTTGGTTGATCTATTTGCCTATTATTGCAATTGTGTTAGTGTTACTTGAATATTGTTCTTGTATTGGATAATTGTGCCGTTTTCGCTGGCGGACTGTATTAGAACACTGGGACAGAAATATAGAACATTAACACTGAAAATTAATGTCTTTATATTGTGTTTGATAATAATACAAATATACAAGAACATGACTGAAATTTAATATAAAAGATATTTTTTATTTTTTTGAAAATGAATAATAGTAGAATAATAAAAAAAATTATGGAAAAAAATTTTTTTTTATTAAAAATCTCGTATTCATCCTCTTAAATTCCGAGTCCATCATTGTCCTTCCTTCAAAGGTTAACACAAAAACAAGAAAAATTATGCTAAAGACAATGTGTTCGTCGATGTCTAATTTTTTTCCCCATAGTACCCCCAAAACTCGACAGGTCAAAAACTAATCAATCGCGGATCTAAGCTCCATTTAAGTATTTGCCATTGGCTAATGAATTGCTGCATGTACAAGGCAGAATTCAAACTTTCGACACTTGTTTAAATAGACTAATAAGCTAACGGTTACACAAACCTAACTTTTTTTTGGCTATATATTACTGCTACCAAACAAATGTTTTTGGTAAACTTTTTTTTTTGGTTGGTAGTTGTGTTTTTGGTAAACTTACTGAACAAATTTTAGTACATCAATGTTCATCTTTATGTGTCCTGGGCTCCAGAAACAATCCAGCCTTTTTCTGTTTTTTTTTTTTTTGGACATAAGAATCGTAGCCTATTAATCTTCTCACTTTTCTTTAGGTATCGAGACTGGACTAAATTACTAACACACCCTACTAATTTTCTCACTTGAAAAAGAGTTGTTTTTCGGGTTTTGTCGTTGTTGGCCAATAAATTTTGGGCCTATATAATATAATGTAAATAAGTATATGCACTTTAGTGGACCATTCATGTTTTTTTTTTAAAGTAAATTTAGCCATGATAGATTTACACACGGTTCTATACCCAAAATAATATTGAAAAACTTTAGGGAGCTCATAATTTGTTAGCTAATAGGTGGCAAATTTTCTTTTCTCTTCCCTCTTTTACCACCTATTATTTCCGTAATTACTCTCATGGGCTCCCTATGGGCTCCTTAACGTTGGCTTCCTAGCATTACTCAAAAATATTCTACACACGGCAGAAAAAATAAATAATAAAAATTTATGTGCCTAGCGAAAAAAAATTCTGCACTTTTTCTTTGTTTTTCCGAAATTCTAAGTTTTATTTACTTTTGTTAATAAATTTAAATAAAATCTATCCAAATTACCAAAAAAATGGAAATGTGAAATTGTTATGACTCATATTGGGGCGGTGATGAAACTCGTTCCGACAATTTATTTTACTGCTTAAATTGACTAATTGTCACCTCTTCATCAAACACTAGCAAAATAGGTTAAATTGCATTTAGTAGTTCCTTAGGGCTGTAATTGTAATATTTGCTATTTCGGCCAATATTTACTATGTTTTGAACTGTTTCCCGTTCTGCATGATGCCTTGATGTGTGTGCTTAAGTGTTTCAGGATATAACAGACGGAGTTCAGAGCGGAAGTAGCCGGAGAGAGCGAAAGGAACGAAAGGATCGCAACAAAACCTAGAAGGCCATTGCTAGACCAGATGCGTACGCATTAGTGAAGCCATGCGTACGCATCCTATACATGGAAGGCACGCTCAAAAGGCTGTTTCGGCACAGTTGCGTACGCATTCAGAACTTCTATGCGTACGCACCAGTGGTTCTCAGCATCTATAAATAGAGGAGCCTTTCACCATTTCAAGGGAGCCCACATCCACATTTTAGTTTAGTTTTTAGGTTCCATTTTAGGTTTATTGTCCATTCACTAGCCAGACTTTTTATTTTTATTACTTGTTTTGTTTATTTTATTGTTACTCTGTCGAATTTCAATTTCAATCAAATTACTTTACCGTTATTCTGTCCATTTATTTTCCTGCAAACTGCGATTTTACATATTGTTATGCTGCCAATTTATTTTATCGCTTTTATGATTTTTGCAATTAGTGAGTAGAGTCCTATAGTGTCTTGGCTGTGAGGTGAAATGTGCAAATGACCGGAGCTGCAAGTACCCGTAAAGATCATGTTAGAAGAACGACTCAATCCCGTAAAGCTATACGCCCTACACCCCTGCTATCATAGTGGCAGTTCCTTGACCGTACGAGGTTCGCCACGGCAGCATGGCACAAGTGCTTGCTGAACCTGGTGACGGCAGGTCTGACCCGGTGACAGCGGGGATCCTATAGAGTTTGTCAGCCCTGGGCATAGATCAGAGGCTCCATATTTCGCTCACGCGCAAGAGGTCCTGGTGACAGTAGGATTGTACCGATGACAGCGGGTTACTCTTGGGAGCCGGGGACTGAGTCACGAACTTCATGCAACACCTGCTCCAAATGTGAGTTGAACCCGGAACTGTGGATTCGTTGTCACACAGCTAGTTAGTTTCGGATATAGCGAAGGTTCCTCTTAGGGGGTGTTTAATCGATCGGGACATAGCAGCAATGACAGTGATGCACCGTATTTCAACTCACCGGGACACTCCTTTTATTATCAGCTTATTTACTGCCTTTTAACTGCTTATTTACTGCTTTCAACCTGCGAACTACTTTCAAACAAACTCAACTGCAACCAACCCCAATCAAAAAGCAGACTTTTTCTTTCGCTTCCTGAGCAGAACGACCCGAGTCCTACTCGGTATTTTGGTTGCACCCTGTGACACCTCTTTTAAAACTTTCCAAACGCCGTCCACAAGGGATAAAGGACTTTCCGAACTACAACGAACGAAAGTCCCCGCCCAGAGCGGGCGCGTCAGGCAGCATTTGAAAAATAGTCAAGACATTGGACTTTTCTACTAGAGCTAATTATTTGGGGAGAAAGTCTCGCGATCCAATATTAGGGAGTCAATATTATTTTTCTGTCTTTTCTCTCTCCCATTTTATTACTCACTCTTTTCCTAAGAGTAATGCTAGGAGCCAACGTTAAGGAGCCCATAGGGAGTCCATGAGTGTAATTATGGAACTAGTGGGTGGTAAAAGAGGGAAGAGAAAAGAACGAAAAAGCCTATTGGCTAATAAACTATGAGCTCCCTAAACTTCCTCTTTCCGTAATTACACTTATTAATTCCCTATTGGTCTCATAACGTTGGCTCCCTAACATTATTCTAATTTGAGTAATGTTTTTTTGAGACTTTGTAACTTATAACAATAGTACTTTTATTGAAAATCGGACGATCGTAAATGATTACTTTCAAAGGGTTACGCGAGTAAAAGATCGAGTGAAATCATGAAGAGGCCAAATAATCTTATAAAATTTTAGACTTTCCTACCATATCTACATGAACTAAATTTTGTGGGGATAGTTTTTCAAATTTTTGTAGCTTATAATAAAAATGTGATATATGGAAGGAAAATTAAACAATAATAATAGTAATTTAACTATCTCACCGCAGATTGTAGAAGTTTATCGTTACTCCTAATAATGAATTATTGTGTATATAATATAAAATTTGAATGCTTGACACATTTTTATAAGTAGATTAGTAAAATCTAATTATTTTCCTGTTTAAATGCTGGTAAAATGTATAGATGGATATATCATCAGATATAGCATGAGTCAACACGTTATTGAAGATTGGTATGGTATGACTACCTATCAATAAATTAAATATTAATATTAATATTAATAATAATATTTGTAGGTTTGTAAAGGGGACCGAGGGCATTGATGGATGATGATTCGTTACTGTTAAGTGTGTTAAAAGAGAATCAGAGAAAATCTCACTGAGCTTTTTAAGGCCTTTTCAGATTGCAGGGTTTCCTGTCCTCACTCCCTCACACAACATACAACGTCAAAACAGTAATTTCTTTTCATTTAACCAACCAATTATCATCTTCCTTTAATTTAATAATTAAAAATTAATATACACTAAATTACAATTCTATCACACATAATATTATTACTCTTAGATTTATAATTTATTTGTAGAATAACACTACTCACTTTATTTTCATTTCTTTTATATAATTATAATCATGATTGTGAAACTTTAGTGTCAATTCTTAAACTCTTACGAATTTACAGTTTAAGTAGTGAAATCGAGTCAACTCGATACTAAACTCGCACATCGGTAAACTCGGCTGAACTCGTGTAAACTCGGATAAACTCGCATAAACTCGCTCAAACTCGCGAGTTTATGAGCGAGTCAACGAGTTTGAATTTGACCCAATTTTGCCTAAAAAAACGTCATATTGCCAAAAAAGAAAACTTTTCCTTAAGAGTTAGAATTACAAAATTGTTGACTTACTCACACACTTCTCTTTGCATCCAATTTGTGCATTGTGTGTTATATGTAATTGTACTTATTGCATAATTGATAATTGTCATTTGAATCATACATATATACAACTAGTTTAACTTAATATATGTACTTTAAAATTAAAAGTTTTTAATTTTAAATACCTAAATTAAGATTACGTATGATATATTTTTGTTTTTATATAATAGGTAAACTTGTACGAGTTTACGAGTTAACTCGCGAGTCGAGTTTAGGTCGGCTCTACAAGTTTACTTAAACTCGCGAGTTTGACGACCTTGATTATAACGTCTCATCTCAAATATATATATAAAAAAATAAATTTAGGTATCCATGTATTGAAATACATTCATCTGTTTTTACACTTAATATATTCATGTGTATATAAATAATAAAATCTAGCACATAAAATTTAAACATAAAAATAATAAAGTCTAACATAAAAAATTTAAGTTATAATAAAAGAAATATTTTTTTATTGTGATGAACATATATATATATATATATATGGTGAATTCTACCTAACTCCTCTAAAGTAGAGGGTAATTTACCCCTTATGACATGTCAGATTCTTATTGGTTCAAAAGAAATGATTAATTATAGTTAATTTTAACTCTCTATTTTACTATAGTTTTGCTAACCCAACCTATTAACTACAGTTGGATTCATTTTATAATTAATCAATATTCTTATAGAAGCCCCTTTTGTAATTTTCTTTTTTTCACAATTCACAATTTTTTTTTTGAAAAATGTGGTTCATATTCTTTATTAATTTTGGAGAATTATGAAGGATGATTTGATTTACTAATATTTTTTAACAAAATGATCATGGTAGCAGAGATAAAAAAAATTTTAGAACACTCATTTGAAGAAAAAGTTGATTCAAATGAGTTTTGATCCAATGACTCATTAACCAAGAACTACCTTTGTTTCTACCATTCCATATCTCATAGCGTTGGTAAGCATAATAGATAATACACCAATTGATGAATTGATGGATATGCTCTGATCATATAAACAAAGGCAATTTAAATGGCAAAGCTTCAGTACCTTTATTACTTATTCCGATCCTTCTCTCCCTCCTCGCAATCATTAAATCCAAATTTTGTCTTTGATTAAAATAACCGCACCAACATTACAAATATGGAACTTTCTTTCAATTTGTTAAATGTGAAACTGAATCGTAATAAACTTAACAATAATCCATCAGTTGTAATGGATTATATAACAATAATGAAAATGGATTATTATTGATGATGATAAGTGCGCGGCAGTGGGTGGTGGGTGGTGGGTGGGTTTGTATGATGAAGAAGGAATTAGGGATTACATTCTTTTAATTAGAAGATAAAAGAATATAATTAATAATAAATATTAACACATTTTTCTTTTTTTAATGAAAAATTAAATTTGTGGGTTGCAAAAAATAAAAAATTATAAGATGCAACTTGTAAAACTATTAATTAATTGCAAAATGAATCCAAGTATAGTTAATGAGTTGAATTAGTAGAACTAGAGTAAAATGGAGAGTTAAAATTAATTATAATTAATTATTTTTTTTAAATCAATGAGAATCTGACACATCATAGGACGTAAATTATCATCACTTTAAAGGGGTTGAGTATATATATATATATATATATATATTGTCATTGTTAAAAAAAATAACCACAAAAAATAATTTAAATTACTCACTATTCTAATTTAATTTCACATTTATTATGGGTCAAACATTTAATAACCAAACAATAATTAATTAAGTAGGATGAAAAAAAATAAAGGGGGAAGAGTGATACAGTGATGCAGGGAAAGTACAATTGTTCCAGTTGGGCTTTAATGTCTCTCATTCAAAAAGGCTGAATTGTATGTACTTGTTCTTGGAACAAGTCACTACAATGCAATTACACTACTCTGATCTTCACACTCTTCACTCTTCTCTCTTCTCTTCTCTTCTCTTCTCTTCCCCACTTCAACACCTCATTCGTACATAATAACACACCATGCCAGACAACACAGAAGCCAGAAGGGAAGGGAGAAGCTAATAAGTAATAACAGAGTCTTCAATCTTCATACTCTATTCCCAATGCTGTCATTACAAAAACTTTAATTTTAAGTATGTGCAAACTTTTCTTTCTTTTTATAGACACAACTCTTATCATCATCCAATATTATTCAATCTTGTCAATTAAACCACTATTCAAACACAAGTATTTCAATCATTTTAGTGTATATATATATATATATATATATATATATATATATATATATATATATATATATATAAA
>JASCZI010211547.1:3540-46613 GCA_036250425.1 Stylosanthes scabra
GTTACTATTCATAACGGCTAATTTCTTGGAATGTCTATAAATACATGTTTTGGAGCTCATTTATAAACACAACATCAATTCTAAGCATTTCTAAGCTTTTATCTTCTTATACTTCAATTCTATATCAATTTCAAAGTGATTTATACACAAATTTGAGAGATATTCATATTTTGGTTCATAGAGCTTCACTTGTAATTCATCTACTCTTTTTGTGAGCAACCAAAATTTGTTTACTTCATTTGTAAGATAAGAGATTGGTTCTCTTATTTTTGAGTTGAGAGATTAAACACTAGAGTCGATTAAGATAAACACTCAAGGAAATTCTTGAAGTTGGGATTACTTCGAGTGGAGTGGTTTATTGTAACGTCGTGAGGTGTTAGGATCTAAGACTCAAGATTGTAAACGGTTTATCAAGCACCTTGAAGCTTGGTGATAGTTGAACTTCTCGATTGCGATTGAGAAAGAGTGGACGTAGGCAAGAGTTGCGCCGAACCACTATAAATCTTGTGTATTGACTTCTATCCCTTATCTTTTAAAATTCCATCATTTAATTTATATCAAGTGCTCTTGGAAACTACAAGCTCCTTATAAGTGGCTAAGAATTGGCTTAGTCCCTTGGAAAAATACTAGTACAAGTACTTGTGTTGTTCTTAGTTCATTAATATTTACACTTCCGCGAAAAATTATAATTATTGTTGAAATACTCAATTCACCCCCCCTCTTGAGTATTGTGCTTATTGACTAATAGGAAGCAATTAAGCAAGTGTTCCCCCATGCATCTCATAGGTTATGCGCATGGCACTTGCACAAGAATGCGTGTGAGAAAGTGAAGATCCACGGATTTCTCATTGATTTCAAAGTTTTGATATACGCCAACGTGGGTGTGGAAGAGTTTGAGGTTAGGTGGGGAGACATGATTGATAAATATGAATTAGCAGGTAATCCTTGGGTAGACCAAACCCATGAGATGAAACAGTTTTGGGCCCTTGACTATTTGAGGAACCAATTTTTCGGGCGAATAAGAACAACATCGCAATGCGAAGGGATCAACTCCTTAATAAATGCATACGTGAGGAAGAAGAACAACATGCTTGAATTTATAAATAACATGGAATCCGGTCTCCGGCATTATAGGCACAACGAAAGAGTTCAGGAGTTCAAGAGCAAGTATGCTTATTACCGCTTTGCCAAAACTAGAAAGTTTTTCTGGGAAGACTTTTACTCGCATTATCCATAGGGAGGTAAGGAAGGAAATTGAGGGTGCTTGTGCTATGAATGTTGAGTATGTAAGGCAGGCTGAGGAAAAAATGTTTTTCAAATGTAATAGTTTCGGGGATCCAGATGTTGAGCACGTAGTTGAGTTCGATAGAGGTGAAGGAATGTTTAGGTGCAAGTACATGTGGTTTGAACACCGAGGTATCCCCTGCAAGCATATTTTTGGTTGCTTGAGACAACAACACATTGAAATAATTCATAATCGTTTAATATGCAAGAGGTGGACGAAGAACGCTAAGAGTGATTTTGTTCAGTCCGGAATTGATGATCCGAATGTGCCTCAAAGGTCTATTAAGTTTCGTCTTGGTGTGCTTAGTGCAGAGTGTTCCCGCATGATGGACATTGCTTGTAAGAACTCTGGTTCCTTTGCTGAAGCAACGAATGATGTCGCTAGCACTATATCTAAACTTCAATTGCATGTTGATGATAATTTCACGAAGAACTCAGACGATGATTTCATCGACGATCCTTTAGTGTGAAATGTAAGTGCGCTCTGAAGACTAGAAACAAGAAGTTCAAGCAAATAAGAAGATGCTCAAACTGCGGTGTCATTGGGCACTACAACAGAAGTTGTCCGAATTATGATGGTCCGAGTCGGGATGATTCATTAGCCGCATATGGTAGAGCGAAAAGTAGTAACCCCTCTTCTGCTACGTTTACGGTTAGTAAGCGCAACTATCCGTTCATTTCTATACTATCAATTTCGTTTAGTTAGTCTTTGAATACAACATGTTATTTGTTTTTGTACTGAAACGAATAAGTAATTTTTGGTTCAGGAGTAGCGTCGGAAAAGAAAAGTTAGCAATGTGCGCCATGAAGACTCTGATGAATCATGGGATAAAGTGGTAGATACAAAGGGTGGTAAAAAGCAGCGTTCATGAAATTGCTACAAGTTAATCATCGGTTTATGAATGAAACTACGGGTTGTTTTATTTTTAAGGGACATTCTGGTTGCAGTTTTAACTATATTAATGTTCATGTTTGAGATTTTTTTTATGAGATTAATGGATCCATCAAAAGGTATAAATAATTGAGTCTATATAAATTTTTTTTATTAATGTTTTTTACTATTAATAAATCCGATGTTTGAATTGTGTAAAGCAATAAATTGTTTTAATTAAAATGTATCATTCCAATGACATTTGTGATGTGCATCTCAAGATTAAAGTTCACAAATGATTTACATAAAAATAAAAAAATGAAAAGGGTTTACATAAAAATAGTAAATCTAAATAATTTTTTGAGATTAACATTTTTTTGCTATTAATGATAGCAATGCTAATACTAAGCTAATTAAAATATTTTTTTGATTTTTAAAAAATAATAGTAGGTTTCGATAGTAACGCTAATTAATAATAACGCTGATTAATATATTAATGATAGTAACGCTAATTAATATATTTTGCTTATTATTTTTATACAAAATAATAGTAACGCTAATTAGTATATTTTTATTAAAAATTTTATACAGTAGGTTTCAAAACTCATTTGAAGGATAAAAAATATCATTTTTCTGATTTAAAAAATTATTCATATTGTCTTGAACATGTTGGTTAATTTTATCCGTAAAACGATAATGCTTTATCACAATAAATAAATGCAAAAAAACCTTTCCAATAACACGGAACCTAATTTTAGTCAATTAATTCAATGTGTTGCATTTGGGCGCAAAATAAAATGTTTAATAAAAATTCTCAAAAAAATTAAAATCATCCGTGTATCAAAATAAAAACCATAAAGCAATCATCCATGTAACAACATAAAAACCAAAAAGCAGTAATTGTGTTCTACCAGATTATTCAATTTTTTTTTAGAAACCATAGGGTTACGCAATCATCAAATTGTTCTAAGCTTGGACTGTTTCTCAAGCAACTCCTTCATATATCCATGTGCCTTTGAAGTGACTTCGGCTCTCTTTAGATTGGAGTCTCCCCTAACTAAGTCGATAGCCACTCTCATCCTAGTGCTTTCAGTTACCTGATTGATTGAACATATACAGTGGTTAATCTGACAACCCCAAGGATTACTGGGCATAAGCAGTAGCTTATTATGTAGTTAACAGAAATAATGCGTTGAGTAATTAGTACCCACCGTTATGTCAAAATCTTCCGTCTATCCACACTCTTTCATCCATTCCGCAACCCATATTCCACAATCATTGCTTAGCACTAAAAAAAGAAGTACAAACAGTTTTTACTAATAAGTAAAAAGTTGTTCGAGAAGCTGTTAATATATTGAAGCTATTGTAATCAGTAAAAGTGCAACATTACGTATTGTTTTAAAACTTACGATCCCTTTCGTTGCTGCAGCAAAGACTGAGGCTCGATTATTTTGAATTTGGAGACTCTTGGAACCAGATGGTTGATATTATTATAGAAGGAGTGATGCGAAAACATTCTCTCAATAAATATTACCTGTCATATAAACAATGTATGTGACTTATCACCCAGGTAACACAAAGACAAATTTATCATTAATATAACCTTTGGTGTTTCCTAAGATAATTGCTATGGTTTAATTGCTTTAGAAACATGCAAATGTTTGTAATGGAAATAAATTTAAAATCCCTGATATGTTTATTAACGTACCATGGTTTCAACGGAAAACCTCCTATGGTAGTTTGATGATGTTGATTTAGCAGAGTCAAGGAGAAATATTCTATCCTTGTTCATGTCCACGATCATTAGAAACCAATGTTTGTTTCCGTCATGGATTGGGACAAAAATCTGAAATAGTATAAAGTTTTATTAGTGGTTAATTGCAAATCAACAATGAATCTGAATCGGTAGGAAAATTACCCTTGACACATTGTCGACCTTATCCATGTACTTATTCGCAAATTGCTCCCTAAGATTGTCCGGTGATCGGGTCCATGAAAGTGCTAATTGCTGTACGTAGATTACGATTAATGAGTTAGTAAATGGTTAAAATGTGTGTGCCTTTAAATAAAATTTCATGAAACTCTAAACGTATTAGTATTGGTAACACTCACTGAAAAAATAGTCGGCAAATACCACATGGAGGATACTTTGAATAACTTTTTGTGTTCATTTGTTAAGTGGTATGCCAAAGTGTCAAGCACCTGTAGGAAATAGATTTGAATTATAAATAAAAACTAAAATTGAAAAAAATGCATGCGGTTGATTACGCAAATTATTAATGAAATTACTTACATCTTAGACAACTTGTTCACCTGGCACCAGAGTGAATAAACATTTTCTATTGATGAAATTTGCACCAGTTGTCACGAGCAACTCATCACTGTTCAAGTAATAAAAGACGCAGTAAGTTTCTTCAAATTTATTAGTGTAATCAAATGAATCAAAATTACTTTTTTCACAACAATTAGCGTTAAACCTTGAAGTAGGATTTGACACTTCCGGACCAAAGATGTATGTGGCACATGCAATCTCCTTCGCCGCCAAGAACATGTCCTCAGGTACTTTGAAGGCCATTGGCATCCACTACAACGTCATAAACATTTAGGTCAGTTGAAATCATACAGTGAAAATGAACTACGTAGATTTTGAAAGAATTACTGCTCGAAATAATGTTACGGAATTAAATTCTTACGTCTTGAATTTTCTGGAAAAATGAGCGGCGTCGTAATACAAAAGAAGATGATGCCTTATTTCCAATGTATTTTCCATCTGTTGACTTTGCATTTATATCATCATGCCTTGTCTGACTAGGCATACCTAACTTATTTAAATCGTACTCGTCCGGTTTAACCCACTTCTGCATTATGGCTTTAGATTCTGAATTCTCGTGATCATTGTTGCTTTGTTTTTTGATATGATGCTCAATAGTATCCTCATTGACATGGATCAGCTTCTTAACGTTGATGTTCATGTCACCATTCAAAATGTTAAGCGAACTCCCTAGTGTTGATTTTGTGTTCAGTGTTGATGTTATTGATTCTTGGGTGAAAAATCGGGCGCTTGTGGAACTTCGAATCTCAAGGATTTTTGCAAGTGATGAGATTGCTGAAGTCATCTTCTCCACCGGGAGGTGAATGTAGTCTCACTTTCCTTAGTAGGGTAATGGTTATTAGGTGAATTTACCTCGGCATGCCTGTTGTTGTTGGTCTTTAGGCTACTGTGATTGCTTTGTTAATAATGGAGCATGAAAACAAACAAAAATAACATTACTTTAAAATCTAACAAAAAAATGAATACATAACCTTGAAAATATACACAACATAATGTATGTTACCTTGATGATATCACCAATTACATCATGAGTCACATCTACCCATTGACAACTACACTTCCATACCTCCCTTTTGACATCTTACTGAACATTTTTCCGAAAAAAAATCTAAAAACATTTATTATAACACCCTAGACCCCAGCACCTCATGATTGTGCCAAAATCCAAGAGTTATAGACCTTTTTAACAACCTTTAATTCATTACTATGTTAATTTAATATCGAGCCTCTAATAAACACATGAGAATTTTACAGAAAATCGGACAGAGTCTCCTCTGTATTTATAACATTACTAAATCCTGTCTAGTTACCTGTATTCAATTACAACCAACAACTCAGGCAAGTATAGATATATACAAGTAGCAACAGTGCATAATAGCTATTAATACAAAGTTACAATACACATCCTACCCCTCTAAACATTCCAGAATACATGAGACCAGGGGAACAACTCTTCTAGACCAAACCAACACAGCAGTGACTCGAGGACTTAGAAATCCAATCCTCGATCTCTATTCGAGTACCTGTACCTGCCACTAAAATGTAGGGGGTGAGAACAAAATTCCACATTCTCACCTTTATGGAATACTATCAAAGTAGCAGAGTGTAGTGCAAATAAGTAAATACCTCTTTGAAAGCAGTTTCATAAGTCAAACCATTTTGAAAACCTTTTCGAAGATTAAACAGGATTCTTTTATAAAACCAGATAAAGGAGACGGTTGGGTTCCAAAGTACTAAAGTTTAGCAAGTAGAGCACACATAAGCTTGCAGTCACCATCACAACATCACATATAACCAACCTCACAGCCGGGTCACACAAACACACAATTCAGACAATTCAAGCACAAACAAGGCAAGTACAACAAGTAACATTTAACACGGATAGCAAATAAGCAAACCAATACAATTTCACACCCAAACAAATGCAATCAAATGTAAATGATGCATGCCTGTTCCTACGGCCAATGAGCTCATTAGATCGGTTATAAGGCCATCCCGATCTGGTCCGGTAGCTAACCAATGGACCGTCTCTCTGAAAGCACACCCAGGAGAAAAACAGGGTTGAGGTCTCTCACCTCCCCAACATCTCTCTGGCGTCGAACTTATATCCGAGGAGGACAACAGAGCTAAGAGGCATCACACCCCTCCTCCCATCTCTCAAGGACTCAGAGGGAATATCACTCGTTCCACCAGGAGGAAAACAGGGCTAAGGGGCCTCATGCCACCTTCCCAACTCTCTCTGGGGTTCCCCGTGATTCATTAATCATCTCATCAATCATCCTTTCAATCATCATCATCATCTCTTTCATTTCATCTCAAACTCGTTTCAAGGCGTAGGTAGAGCATGGGAAATTTATATAACTTACTTTGAAACCAAATCTTTAGATTCGAAATGTGTTTTTGAAGAAAAGGGAGACCAAAATCGATTCCGGAAGGGTGGGAATCGATTCCCTGTAGCCTTAGCAAGGAGCCTTCACCTCTGGAGGATTTAGAATCGATTCGGGAAATCCCCGAGTCGACTCGAATCCCATTTGAAACTCATATAAACTCGTTTTCAGTAAAAAGAATCGACTCTAGCAAACCAGAATCAATTCGAATTATGTAAAAGTCCATTTTTCTGCTCTCTGTCAAATTTTGAATCGATTCGGGAAGGGGGCGAATCGACTCTAGAGTTTAAAAATTGTGCACAAGTGACGTTCTAAGTTTTAAGAGTCGATTCTCCCTTCAACCGAATCAATTCATATCTAGCAGAAGTCAGATTACATGAAATCTAAGGTTCTAATTAAAATCCTCTTTCATTAAATCCATTCAAAGAAACATCAGATTCAACTTTCTAAAACTTCCTTAGCAAAACTATTCGAAATCACCTTCCAAAACTTTCTTAAATCACATTTCCCATGCTCCCACGTTACCCTTTTTCATCATCTCATATCTCATAACTTCGTCCTTCCACAAGCCCAATCACATGGGACCTCATATTCTCATGTATCAATCACAAGCCAGCAATCACGCAATCAATTCCACACACCACACATAATCACATAGTTCTTTTGAAAACTAATTTCATTTCAACCGTCATTCTCAGTTAAAACCCAAGGTTCCAGATCAATATTTTCCATACCTCAAACCACCCCTTTTAAACCAGAATTTAGAGTAAAATAGCAAGATAACACAAGCAGCATTAGAGACCATTTACAACTCTAAAACAACACAATATTTCAACCGCATAAGCAATTAAAATCACATATAATAGCAAGTATTTATCCATTCACATTTAACTCACTAGACTCATCAAGTATTCAGGTTTCAAAACAGTTTAACCCCTACCTCGCTTCCTATGCTCCAACCGTAAGCTCCTAACCGTTAGCTCCAGCCCTACTGCAACACTCCAAACAACAACCGCACCGCAACCAATCCAATTTGCTCCTAATTCATTACAACTGTAAGCTCCACATTTTGACACGCAAGCGCGACTACTCAATCCTACACCATTCAAGACTCTAATATATTCAACAACTCTTCAATAATGATGATTATCACTAAGACTCTAAAATAGGAAACTTACCGCGGTTCTAAAGGAACAGAACAATATCCGGTAGTTACTTCCAGTGACAATAGCGACTCCGGCAGGTACGTACAATTGTTGTAGCAACTTAGACAGCCACATGCAGCGGCGATGGTGGTCGGAAAATGGTTAAAGAGGTAGTTAGCAACACACAGACACGACTAACTTTCTGGAAACGGAAGGAATTGAATTTGGAACGAGGAAAGGCTTACCGCAGCTCTAAAGAAATAGTGTGATAGCTCTGGCAACTACACTCGGCGGCGGCAGCGACTCCGGCGACCACATGCAGCGGCACCAACTGCCGGAAAACGAATGGTAGCGGCTGAAAGTAACATGCAGTGGCTAATCAAGTTCCAAAAATTTAAAGGAAGGAAAATGGGTTCGAGTACACTCTCACCGGCGGCTATTTCAGGCGGCTATGGCGATTTCCGGCGATTTAAAGGAACTCCGGCGACGGTTTCCTCCATGAATGCCGGCGGAGCAAGGTTCAGAGACGGCAAACACGAGCTCGGCGGTGGTTTTCTGAGCACGACGCCGGCAAGATCGAAGATGGGGAAGGGAAGATCGGCGGTGGTTCGGACTTACAGTGGCGGAGGAGGCTTCCTCTTCCTCTTTCTCTTGGCGTCGCCGGCGGTTTCGAGGAGGCAAAGGACGATGGCGGCGACGGTGACTCCGTGAACGGCGACAACAGGGGGCGGCAGTGGCGGTGTCACACTCTCTCCCTCTTCGAGTCTCTCTCTTTCTCCGTCACTCTATCTCTTTCTCTCTCTCTCTTCTCCTTGTTCCGGCGACGACGGCGGCGGTGGTAAGGGTCGCCGGTGTCATCTTCTTCTTCGTTGATGTGGAGTGTTAGTGGGTAGGTTTTGTTTTGGCGTGGTGTGTGTGTATCGAGTGAGTGATGAGAGTGAGTGTTGTGTCGTTGTTGTTGTGTTCAGCTGTTAGGTGAGAGATGAGTTAGTGAGGGGTGTGACTGCCGTGTGAGTCTAGAGTCTAGAATTAGGGTTTGTGGGTGTTAATTTGGGGTCAATGTGTAATTAGGTAAACGTGAAGGGTGGTAAAACTAGATACCAGAAATTAGGGATATTACATTTATGGGATGCACCACTTTGTCAAAGTATTGGCACAAATAACTGGGGACTAAAAACGTTGTTGTCAAAAACCATTCGTCCGATGATGATCCAATCCATATTGCAATCCTCACACTTTGTCACCCATTCATAGGCCATCCAGTTGAGCGGATAGAAATGTTCTATCCTCACAATGGAATGGACTATAGGTTCAATCTCCCTGCAGACCTTTCTTCTTATATGTTGATTTGCTTCATTGGGTGCAGCAACAGAATCATTTGACTGGCTTTGTCGGTGATAAATGGAGTACGTACCTTTATGGTATGGAATCCCATGACTTATAGGCACATTATTATACAGGACACATTCTACCTAGACACTGTGAAGACACACTTGTTTTATGCCTTTGGTCACCATCACCTCTCCACGGATTATTCCATAGTCCACGTTTATGGCATGACCGGGGAGATGAAAATGTGCATGTATAGCTCATCATCTGCTCAGTGGAGTCAGGAGCAAGGTGCCCTATCGTATATCAATTACTTTGACCGGGAACTTGGCATGAGGCGAGTGCTTTAGAAGAAGCAAAGCAGGAAATCCAAATGCTAGTAATCCATAACGGAGTTCCGACACTTTTAACACATCTGGATCACTTGGACGAGTTTGATGCAAACATATGGTATATTGAACAAACTCCGACCAGCGTCAAAATGTTAGAAAAAGAAAGCTATTTTGCATAACTCCGGGTTTGGTGAAAGGCCGAAGACCATCATCAATGCAGACATGATTAACATCTTTGAATCTGTTAATGATATTGTTCTTTTTGGCCCAAATGGGTATCTGAGAGTAGTGGGTAATATAGTTAAAATCAACACTGTCACTCATGAGCGGTCAATGGTTCGTTCTTCATATTGGTAGGGCGTTGAAAAATTCCGGACTGCGTACCCACTTCGATTAACTATGTTTCCGATTTATAATGTTGAACTTGAATAAATTTATTAGTCTGAATAAAAAAATTTAGAAGTATTCACCTTTTAATCTTTTTATGTGGTTGTTTTCACATAAAATGTTTTGCAGTTTAGAAAATCTTAAATTTGATTAAGTATAGCATTGGCGTAGATAACTCAAAAAAAAAGGTAATGAGAATGATCCCAAATCATAAATATGCGCTCAAACGGAGATAATTTAAGAATATGCTTTCTTGAAATTCCTTAACCGAAAAAAAAGGGACCTTTCAAAAGTTTAAAAGAATTAATTGCACTATATGTGGATACACAATCATCCATTCTTTAATCCATTATGATATAGAATAATAATATACTAATAATTTTACTCTTATTCAAAAAAAAAAAAGTAGTTAACAGATTCTTGCATTGAACCTTTTAACTATTTGTATTATCATTTTTATTGTTTTTATTATTATTATTATGACTAGTATTAATGTGATAGTTTCATGTGATTGTTATTTGTTGTTACACTAAACATTATTAGCATCCTAGTCATTTTTCATTAATATTATTAAATAGTTGGTGATTAAATTATTCTTTTTCAATTAGTTTAAGTGAATATAATTGCTAATTTATTATTTGTGTAACTGGAGATGATTAATTCTAATAACAGAATCCAATGTTTTAATTAGGATAATTATATTATTTTCGTTTTTTTTTAATTTTTATTTACAATAATACGAAAGGTTTTAATTAGGATAATTAAAAGCGCTTACTAAAAAATAGTCATATCACCGGGAATTTGAATTGTAAATACATTATTGTCCTAACAATTTCCAACATATCATATGATTTAAACTTCATACAATTAAATAGTAATTAAGAGAAGAATAAATCTTTCATCTAACCACTAAAAAAATTCAAAATTTATAAATAAATACTCTATTCTAAGAAGTTTAAACTCTGTTTACTTTTTATCATCAATACCTTCAAGAAAAACTTCAGGATTCCTTTAGCCATGGCTAACATCGAAAAAATTAGTAGCTTGTTGGGAAGAAACAAAATCGATAAAGGAAAGAAAGTCGAAGAAACTCCAAGGCAATTTTTTCTTTAGAAACACTTTATTCTTATTTTGAAAAGCACAATTCAACCTATTTTATTTTTTAAAGTTATTTTGTGCCTTGTAGCCAACGAGAAAAAATCATTCAAGATGAAGCACTAATTGACGAATATGATGGACGATTTACCAAAGTGCTTCATACAATTCAAATGGTAAGAATTTTTTTTAATAACAAAAAGTTTTATGTACAAACATTATTCGCTTTTTCTGACGCCAATAACGCTGAATATTTTTTATTTTGTTCCTTGCACTAGAAACTACTTACTCGTGAAGATATGGTTATGTCCATTGTGAAGAACCAAGGCCATCAGATACAGACCCTCACGGATGTGGTTGCCCAGTATGGAGAAGTGTTACAAGCGATAACTTCCAGTGGTTTTGCTGATGGACCTTCAAGGAAAGGGGGTCCTAGCCATGTTGCGAGTCCGCTGGTGTTTCCCCGAATGCAATTAGCTGACAATGGAGGCTCTTCTCAAGAGCAAGAAGTCAATCGTAGCAGTCATGAAGGAAATCAAAATTCTACGCTCAAGGTACTTTCGATTTATTTATTGGTTAGAAATTTCGGTCATCAGTGTTAAATGGTGTTACCAACATCAAGTCCCTTTTTATGCTTGTCCAGAGACGGTTGGACTTCGAACTTGAAGAGATAGCTCCTAATGAAAGATTCATTAACATTAGGCAACAAGGGTATGGTTCCCCTTTCGCAGTCTATACTTACAAAGGAATGGACATGCTGTTGGAGGACACTCCAGAGGTACCTCCCTAAACTTTGATTTTCTTCAATAGTAGACATAATATTCCCGACGAGCTTATATGAATGTCAAAATTCTTGTGAATTACCTTTTGCAGTGCTTAGACCTAGTTTTTTGGCCTCCAAAGGGAATGACATTTGCGGGCTACGAGCTTCCTGTAGCAGCATATGTGTTCTCAAATGGCCTGGATATGAGGTGATGGAATCTACAAATTTAATTAATGATAATTAGTTTGTTTTTTACAAAACAAAACACTAAGTAGAAATTACTTTTCTGTAATTTGTTCAGCGAAATTCTAGTACCTGACTTTCTAGCACGGGGTACCAGGGAGATGCTATGGTCTCTTCGTCCAGGCAAAGAGTTATTCGATGACGTAACTTTACAAAAGTTGCCAATGTTGTTGTTTTAATTATATTCATGTTCCTATAATACTTATTACTATATTCACCATTTGTATAATAGATTTTGAACCTGGTTGTCAAGATGCAAACGACAAGAAAGGAGACTACCAAATGGTGGCTGCCAACGGCTTTTACAATAAGTTTTTTGACGCTATTTACATTAATCGGTGATGGGAATAGAACTTAAATTTTTTACAAAAAATTCAGATTTGCTTATGTGCCATTTTTGTTATCTTTAACTATTTCGAAACTTTAAAACAGGAAATTGCAGTGGATCCGCACTTTAACACCCAAGCCACAATGGAGTTCATCGAGAAGAAATACATGACGGATGCTGACAATCTCATTAGGGTCTGTAGGAAATTTATATTACTTTCAATTAGTATATCTCTAGGCTGTAACTGAAAGACAAAAAAAATAAAACTAAAAAAAAACAAGTTAAAGTGCCGATAAGAGCACCTATTTTTTCTATAAAATTTCTTATGATTAAATTTTATAAATTCACGGTGCTTGTAGATATATGTCCCACTGAAACCGAGAAATCACTTTTACCTAATGATTGTGGACTTGTTAGATAAAAAACTAGTCTACCTAGACTCCACAAAATGTTCACTGCAACGCCAGACAAGACTAAACCACATGCAGAAAGTGGTACGATGCAACATATAATATTTATTTTATCCACTAAACCGAATAATAAGGATTCACATAGGCATCTTTAATTTAATTTGAACTGATATTTGTCTACAGGCAGAGTACCTAGATAGGTTCTTAACAGCGGACAAGTTCTACAAAGACGAGTCGTCTATTCAGCTCAAGCCTTCAGAATTCAATTTTATTGAGCCGCAAGTTGGACAACAACAACCGCTATCGTAAGAATTATTCACTCCTTCATTAGTATTTATTGTTTAAAATTGTTCCTTGTGTACAAATCATTAACATGTCATGCATTAATAACATTAAAACAGACGAGATAGCGGGTTTATTGGGTTTGCCTATGGATGATAGAATCTCACCGATGGACTAACTTTGACTTAGAGGTGAGCATCTAATTCAACACTATACTTTGACCAAAATTTAACTTCTCTAGGAATTTGGATGATATCTTCACATTCCAAAATATGATTTTTCTTTTTTAGGTTAATGATGCCACAAGGATGATAATTGCACTTAAACTTGTCACGTACGAACACAATCCAATTGGGGACATAATAAGCGAAATGGCAGTACACTACTGAGACATAGAGATGATCAAGTCACAGAAGAAAGGAAAGAAACAAGCAAGAACAACCGAGATCAGTGCCACAACTTAATGTCCGACAATATAAACCCATTTTTTTAGTAATGTTAGGTTTATCAGTGGATTAAAAGCGCATGTGTTTTGTTATTTAATATGACACTCGTGATACTGATGATTTTATTTAAATTTCCAATTACACCTTAACTCAAACCTTTTGGTTTCTTAATTTTTGTTGGTGGTCAAAAGTGGGGCCCCAATTTTAAAAAGTTTGCAAGTTAAAATTTTAAGCGTAACTATAATTGTTCCTTCACAAAATACTATACCCATTGAAGACAAAAACCATGACTATAACCTCAATTGGGCCACCAATTTTATTATGTTGGGAAATGAAAATTTAAGCGTATTTAAAATTAGTAGATATAAATGTAAAATTTTATTACTATATGAAACGTTTTGCTATGTTGAAGATTTTAATGTTTTATTATATTAAAGAATGTAAATCTCATTAACTTTTGTTCCTTATGATTGATAACTTAATATCAACCGTTATCACTTATTCCCTTCCATTATATTTGCCTAACGTGATTATAGCACAAAAATAACAAGTATATTTCTATTCTTTAGTACGTTGTGATAAAAATATTTTATTACATCTAATATTATATGAAAATTTTTTGCCCATAAACTGACGCTTGAGAATTTCTGTTAAAAGTCAAGAATTTCTGGTTATGCTAATCATAGTGATGAATTTATAATTGTGTGGCTGAAAAAGGCTGAAAACTAATTTTGTTTTAAATTTCTTAAAAGTATAAATTCTAGGAATTACACCTACTTCTACAACTACATTTATTAATGTTAAATTTTCAAAAATTTTAAACAACTATTGAATCATGAAAAGAAAATAAAGAGCATCGTATCATGTTTTTGAACAAGAAAATACTGTAACCGCACAAATAAGTTAAATGAATTTACTCGCACCGAGAATGTAAAGAGTGAAGTCAAAATTGTAGTTACGGTAACGAAAACATTAAATGATTACATTTATATACAATTAAAGAATAATTACAACAAGAATAAACTGTTGGACTACCCTTCTAAGATTATTTCATAATTAGAACATAAATACTATATTCATTTCAAACTCCAACGGAGCAATATTATTTGTATCACTACTGTGAAGCATATCTCTTCGTAGGTGTTCTGACGCCGGGACGTCGTTTGGACCACCAATCTTGGCAAGGTTAATAACCCCACTATGGTGGAATTAGCCAAGAACCCACCTTGGTTGGCCAAGCCAAGGATGCACCTCTTACTCTAAAAGAGCCTAGAGGAAAATAAGCACCAAGCTTATTTATATATAACTCAACTCAACTCAACATGTCAACATAAGGGGTACATGAGCTTATTTATACTAGTAGGGGAGGGGAAAACTTCAAGACTTGGCCTATGTGGGACTAATTCATAACATACATAGGCTAACATATAACACACATACTAAACTATACTTATTTAATTAACACACAAACTTAAATACTTAATCATAATATTATTATATTAAGATGCTCCCGCATCATGTTCTTTAGCCATGGCGACCATCGATGAAACCAGTAGGTTGATTGATATCAACAAATCCAATAAGGGAAAAAGTGTCCAAGAAAATCCAAGGCAATTTTCTCATTATGTGCACTTTAATCTTCTTTTGTAATGCAAAGTGTACCTTAGTTAAATGATTGCTCTGATTTTTGTTTTGAAGCCACTGAGAAAGAATCATTGTAAATGCTAAAAATAAACAAAACATTAGTTTGAATACATA
This sequence comes from Stylosanthes scabra, assembly GCA_036250425.1. NCBI lineage: Eukaryota > Viridiplantae > Streptophyta > Magnoliopsida > Fabales > Fabaceae > Stylosanthes > Stylosanthes scabra. The sequence continues at coordinate 18,933 of JASCZI010211547.1, forward strand.
AGGGGTCACCATAAATTTACAAGTGGGAAAATCCAAATAAGCAAAATGTAGAAAACTTGAAATCGAGTAGAGAATCTAAAAGGAGCTCATTCCTCATAAAGTATGACTTCAAATGTCAAAGTTACAAACTAACCACTGACATGCTTATACCACCATAGAAAAGAAACGGAAGGTAAACATCTTGATGCTGATCGCTATTATTCCCTTTTGAGAAATAATAACAAAGGTAATGCAAAATAAAAACTCAGACTTACAAACAAAAAAGTGACCACACGCACAAAAAAGGGTAAAATTTATTTAAGTTCCTTCATATTAAAATTCTATAAATAACAATATAATTACTCTAAAAAAAAGCCAGAATAACAACAGCAAGTTTTTTTCTGTAAAAAAAAATTCCAGAGGAGGAAGCATGAACACAGGATAGAAATCACAAAACACATCAGATCAGATATGGAAGCAACAAGAAAAATGAAATTGAAATTCAAGAGTTGAAAATCGTGCAAATAAGTCTATCTATTACAAAGGAAGACATAACAGGGAACAAGGAAGTGAGAATGAACCTGATGCTCTTGGAATAATGGTGGGTTCAAAGAAAGGCAATGGACGAGGAAACTCTGTAAGTATGAGAACCACTTCCAGCAATGATGAAAGATGGCGTCAATCTTGGTGGGTGAGTATAATCCGGGATTCGTTAGAAGCTTTACCGGACGGTGGTCGGTGAACGCCGCCGGGTACGGTCAACGACGTCAGGAGAGGTGAGTAGTGGCCATCGGCAGCGGGCGGCGGAGTGGTGTCGAGGTTTGGAAGGAGATGGCGGTGTTCTGAGAATTGGTGGAAAACAATTGTCTTTTGACCTTTGAGATTGGGGATTAGGGATTATTGGAAGCATAATGGTTTTTTTAATTTAAGTTACTCATGAAAAAATATCTTGAATTAATTGACCATAAAAAATTTGTGGTTATGAAAATAGTAAAAAAATGCAAAAAGGGGCTTAGGATACAATTTTAATTAATTGCAAAATGGTACAACTATAGTTAGTGGGGTGGGTTGGGATAACTATGGTTAACATTAAGTGTTTCTTAATCAAGCTTTGGTCAAGGGATGCCTTACTTACATTGTAGACATATTTGATGCCAGAGATGTTACCACTCTTAATATTGATTCTAAGCAAAACATTCTTCCCCAATACTTTCTTAAACAATGCAGGATATGAGTCATCATCTCCCTGCAAATACAATATTAGAGTATTTGTTAGAATTTTCACTTTATAAGATTATTGTAATCGGTGTTCAACTATGTTTCAGTTACATTGCCTCCTTATTCAAGCCCCTTAATTTAGCTGCAGTCAGACCAACAATTTGGGTAGCTTCGGTGTCCCATAATACAACAAACATGCTTCCGGTTGAATCATTAACATATGCAAAGAGTTTGTATCTAAGCTCCACCTCCGCAATTTGTTTGGTGCAGTTATCATTATCACAGACAAAATGATCATCAACTTTCTTGCATTTCTTATGACAGTCGTGACAGGCAATAAAACACCAATCATTCTTTCCGACATCGAAATCCTCTATTTCACAGGATATCCATTTATTTCCGAACTGGATAAAATAAAGCTAGTTGACATTAATTTGCATTTAAGGAAGATAAATACAATTAAATAATATGCATTTATCAATGTACATATTATTTAACTTTTGAAATCATTCATAATGTAATAACTATTACCTCTTCAGCATTCAACACATTCTCAATGGTTTCAACACCACACATGCCTCCTCGCAGATCATCAACAGCAGAGCGATAGTTCTTCCCCCCCAATATGACTAATCCTCACAGATGATATTCCACTGTCGGCTTGCATGGTATCCATAATACTATTCCTAAACATGTTAGCTTCAGGGCACTGTGGATTGATATGGATATTGGATGTTTCAAAGTTGCCCTAGATGCTTATCTTCCCTGATAAAAATGAAAAAATATATATTGAGAAATAATTTTCATAATCTTATAAGAGCCATGTCATTGTATCATGGTGTTTCATAAAGCGATGGTGATATAAGTGGCTTTTTAAATGAACCATTCCATTCTTTGACTCTGAAAAGTTGAAAAGCAACTATGAGGGGCTCGGCCTTGTCTTCTTCAATATATGGTTTGATGCGATCGACCAAACACCCCACAGCGTACAACTGATGGATGTCTTCATATAAAAGAAGATAAAACCATTAACTCATGTTTCCGACAGGTTTTATAACCGAAGAAGTCTAATGCCCTTTATGGAAATGTTAAACAAAGATTACATACTCAGCATCCTCAACTCTGAGTCCTAGTCGTTTGCTGTTAGTCCCAAACTTAGTTACCATGTCCTTTGGGTCTTCCTTCCTAACCACCTCAGCAAGAAAATCTGCAAGAGATTTAAGAGTCATGATGAATGGACAAAACATTCGTTTCATAGGACCAAGATTCATTATAGTTGAATAGTTCAATGGACTAATATATTTAAAATTACATAAACATGAGTTAAGGTGAATAGACAAACCAAACAAAACTTTCTCCTGCAAGGGTTCCTCATTGATAACAGAGGCTATTAATTGAAGGGAAACATTGGGTGGGAGATATGAAGAACCCGTCTACATTGCATCAAGATAATTATGTTTTTCAATGGGCTGCTCTTCATCCACAACCTGTTCTTTACGACCAAAAAATCTGACAAACTGTAAAAATGTCCCTCTGACAATATCGACTTGAAAGTATTGATAACCCCTTTGGGTAGTGTACAATGAACCTGGTTGCACTGTTTAATGGAGATATAAAGTAAGGTAAAATTAATACATTACAAAAGCTCATGATTTCATACTACAAAACAGATCCATGGTATTCAAATACTGACCTTGTAATCATGAAACAAAATTTCCCAAGCACCACCTTCACCGTCATTGGCCTTTGGGGGACCTTCCCACATCCTAACCAACCACACCTTGATAACGCATTGCGATCGCTTGGTTGTCAATTTCGTGAGCTCTGTACCCATTTGAGTAGCTTGAGACATTGTTCGGTATTTTGAATTTGAGCTTGAATGTGATGGTATAAGGTGAAGTATGCAGGGGAGATATACTTCAACTATGTACACATACACAGACACACACACATATATATATATGGAACATCAATTGCTTTTACAACAGAGGGCGCCAATTTTGAAATTGTTGAAAGGCTTTCTTTCAAATTTGGTACCCTCTGTAGAGTATACTTTTTAGAAAGCCATAGATGATATATAGATGATGCATACATATAAATATCTATGGATCTATGCAAATACATTTGGGTATTGTATATTATAATACTTTTTGACATAGCATGTGGACTACATACATTAAATGCATACATGGCATCATTATATTATACTACAACGCAAACAATTCTGGCGCCAAGAATGCTGACGTGGCACATTCTTGTGCCAGCATTAATTGCGTCTCTCTTTAGCCAATTATTTGTAGCAACTAATTCAGAATCATATATTTAATAATTAATAATTATGTTGATTGAAAATATTAATTATGGCTCAAATTTGTTAATATAATTCAATTTTAATTCACATTCCGAATATATTAATTGACATTCCTAATATTCACATATATATTAATTGACATTCCTAATATTGGCAGAATGCAAATTAGTTTTGCAAATCATTATAAAATTATTATACGCATTGCATTCATTTAATTATTCAAAAGATTTAATTTTAGAATACCCCTTTTTAAATTATTTGATCATTATTATAATTGATTAATATAATATTTGCTTCCATCTTATATATAGTGTTGGTTTAGGGTTAACAACTTTACGTTTTAGAATCGAATTATTGTGTCATTCATCTTTTTTTTGTCTCTTATAATATTTAATTCTTTCTTTATTGAAGTTAACTCTTTTAAGGTTCACACTATATTTTTAATTCGTATGTTGTTTTATTTTATCCATATTATTGTTCTTCATATTTCTATGTATAATTTTTCGTGCTTATTCATTGAAAATTAATATTGTAGAGCGATTGCCTATTGCCACAATCATTCACTATGCATCACATCCATCAAGTGCCACATCGAGTTATGCTGTGGGATCCGGAGGCAAATTGCATGGATGTACGAGTTCAACCCAGAGGCAATGAACTCTATTTTACTGAGGGATGGCTGGATATGCTAATTTACTACAACCAACCTAATATTATGTGGTTAAAATTGGTATATTTTGTGGGTGGAGCTCAATTTTTTATTGAGAAATTGTTTCCAAGGAAATTTGAAGACAAAGTTCAAATACCAACCTCTCCTTGCTTCTGGCGTCTATCTGATCATCTTTGAAGTGGAGCATGTCATGAACATGATTTTCCACAATTAGGATTTTCTTTTAGAAGAATTATATCTCGCATCGACATGCAATTTAAGAGATTAGTAAGTCATCAACAGAATTATTATTTACAATACGCATGTGTGACCTTTTTATTATTGTTTTTTGTTTCAATAATTCTCTATTTGTTGGAGTTTTGGTTCGTGATGTGTGTATTACCATATACAAAATTCCAGTATTTGAGTACAAAAGCTTAATACCTCTGCACATAGCATGTGATATTTTTATTTTGGTTTTAATTTCTAAATCATCAACAAAATTCATATTTTTTACTAATTATGAATTAATCTTCATTCATCACTCTTTTTAATTTTTTTCAGAGACTCTCGGCCATGTGGTGCCACAATGCATTGCCATTGAGGAGAGTAAGAATCAATTTGGTTTCTCGATGTGATTCTTTTATACCTTGCCGCATTAGATGGATAACCGAAGACGAAGCTTATTTAACAAGAGGATGGTCACAATTTGCAAAAATTTGAAGTATTAGAGTTGGTGACGTTATAGAAATTAGTTGTCGTTATAAAAATGATTCTAACGTATATATATCTAAGGTCTAAATCTCAATAGTCTATATGTTTTTTACGTATTTTTTGTGATTTTAATTTAGTAATTCTTATGTTTATTTTTTGTGGTAGTTCAAAACATAACCATAATTCATGAGTTCTATCTATTTAGATGTTAGTTTTTATTTAACAATATGCAATTTATTTTTATTTTTTGGTTCAATATATGCGATCCAATTTAGATGTTATTCATAAACTTTAATTATTTCAACTCTTTAAAATAAAAATTCGATGATTTGATTGCCAATCAATTACTGTGCTGATTCATACATAATAAATGTGCATTGAAATTTTTATTATAATTTATTTGAAGACTATGAATAAAAAATAGTTCAAAAATTAGGATATACATGGATAAATACATTAACTGACAATAAAAACTATCATTCAATTAAGATCATATCATTGTACTTTCATTATTCATAGTAGTTATTTATATTAGAATAATATTGATTGTATTTTTCTATCAGAATAACTATTAATTGAGAAAATTTGGGTAAGGTGATTAAATTATGTGTTAGTTGATTTGGTTTTTAATAATGATAATCAATTATTTTCTTAATATAACTATACTAATTTATACCAAATAAAAAAATATTTGAGAGTATATAATAACATTTCAACCAAATAGATTAATTTCATTATTAATAATAAACTTCAATTATTCCAACTCTTAAAAATAAAATGTCGTTGATTTAAAAGGCAATTAGTTAGTGTGTTACTTTATACATGATAAATGTGCATTGAAATTTTTATCAATATTTATTTAAAGAGTATAATTAAAAATTAATTGAAAAAATTAGTATATACTTCAATTATGATTCCTATATTGAAAATGATAATAGTTAATTAAATGTTTTAATGCTTAATTGCCAAGAATCATTCATAAAATGCTAACAACTGAATCAGTTAGGCAAATTATTATTGACGTGATTAAGTTAAATCGAATTGGATACAATCAATCATATCAACGAAATTGATATACATAAATGGTAATATTTTTACGTGATATTTTTTATTTGGTGGTATTAATTAATATTTCTCATTCAAGAACCATTAATTAGTTGTTGAAAATCAACTATAAAAATTATATGTTGATTATATATAACAAAATAATATGCATAATTGCAATTTAAAATATTAAAAAGAGAAAGAATATCAAGATGATTATGATAAATATCAATTAAATCATATACTATTATTAATTGCTACAAGAAAATTATTAATAATAAATTTGATAAGTTAAAAGCTTGAAACATTAAATAGATTAGAAATGTACCAAACATAAATGTCTTTAGTTCTAAAATTTAGAAGCTATATAAATGATAAGTTTTTGTGTGATTTTAGTTAATTAGTGATGTTAAAAAATGTTTATGATTTAGTGGATGCGATAAATTTTTTTTATCTAAACACTATTATTTAGATGGAGAAAATTGATTCTAAAACTTATATGATTATATATATAACAAATAATATATAAGATTAGAAATTAAAAATAATAATGAAAAGTATATCTTCATTATGATCAATAATATAAGACATTTTCTATAATACGTACAATCAAATTATTTTATCTTAAAGTAGATGATCACATGGAAATGTTATAAAAAATTATAATAAACTATTATTCTTTTAGGTGAATACTGAACTATTATAATGAATTATTATTATAATGAATTATTATTTTATTATTATATTACTTCACAACAGGTACGATGTCGATGCCAAAAATATTAATATGTCAAATGCTGGTGCTAATATGTTTATCTATTTCTTTTGTACAAAATTTTAAAAAAGTAATTTATATTAATTATATTAATTGAAATACAAATCTACATTTGTTAGATAATTCTTTGATAAAGTAATTAATTATCCAAATAATTCATATATATAATGATCACATAAATTAGTATATATTTTAAGATATAAATTGATTTGTTTGAGATATAAATTAAAATTTTATCTTTTTCCGGAATATAACGATATTTTTGTTTGTTTAGGTATATAATAATTGTACAACTTTAACTTTTAAATTAAAATCACTTTAATTTCTTTATAAATTTATTTTAAAAAAAGCATCAATCATGGGATCTAATCGAAATGAACATAATAATGCTATTTAGTTTTAACATAATAAAAAAAATATAAAATCAGGTATTTAAAAAATAATTCTGACATGACTAATTTTGGTGGTATAACTACGATATTAAATATATAATCGATATAATTCCTACAATGTTTATGATAAAAGAATTATGCCACGAATACATACAAAATAATCATTTAATTTTATAAATTATAATAAACATTTCCAGTGCATCTGTAAACCCCGGCAAATTAGTGAGCCAAGTTACGGGATTAATTCTGAACTTTCGCTGAAATATTTGGATTCAGTGGGTTTTTCCCAAGCAAATAGGATACGCCGTCAGCCTGGAACGCGCCGTGAACTGAACCGTGAATTCAACTAACGGTACCAGCTTAGCGTCGACCGAGACAAAATAAACAAAATGCGAGCACATGAGAGCAACCACAAAAATATTTGGGACGCGAACACAAACACCTTCGCAAAAAGTTTGGCCCGGAACGGACCAAACCGCGAAATTACCAAAATGCCATTAAAGGGTGGCACTTCAAAACACACCCGCTGCCCAACTCTTCATTCATTCTTCAATTTGCTGAAGACATGAGAGAGAGAGAATAGAGTAGGTGTGCATGGTGGTGGTGGTGGTGTCCATGGTCACCCTCCACTTCCGGCCGCCATAACTAGTGATCCGGAGCTCCGATTGACGCACCGTTTGCGGCTACGCGAAGCTCTTTCCATGCTCTTCGATTCTATACCTCATTTAAGGTATGATTTTCGAATTCCTTTGCTCATTCATCCATTCCAATCTGCTGAACTTATGAACCTTGAATGCCTTGTGTTTTCGAGGTTCTTGTTGTTCTTAAAGATGAATCTAGCTCAAGTAGGAGTTAAGACTCATCATCTTTCTGTTGAAGCTAAGGTAATTGCAACCACTACCTTATTCTCATCATTTGTGAACCCCAAGTTCATGTTGTTTGGGTGATGTTGTGTTCTTAGATGTTGATGGTGCTAGTAGAGGTCAAAGGAAGGTTTGATGATGCACTAGCAAGCTTGATTGAGCTTGGAAATTAGGTACGGTTTAGGATTCGTTAATATGTAAGTTAATCTAGCATGATAGACTGGGCTAGTGGCCTTAGAATGACCTTAAACATGCTGTGATTTGATGAGAATGTGTTATTGTGATGTTGTGTTCATGCTTGAGCTACATGCATGTTTGATGATGAACTATATGTGATGTGATTGTGTTGGTTTTTGATGAAATGTGACCTAGGAAGTGGAAATTGATGAAATGATTTGAGATGAAAAGCATATGGTATGCTGTTGAAAATGATGGTTTAAGATGATATGATTTCGTTGGAAATGTGTTGGATGAATATGATTTGGTTTGGTTGGGATGAACTTGGCTTTCAAAAACTGTTTTCTGCAGAATTTATTGCGTTAGAATCAATTCACCCCTCCAGGGAATCGATTCAGATGCCCAGAATTGCTTGAATCTATGAATTTCTGGTACTGCGAATCGATTCTGTTCATAGCCGAATCGATTCATTTGTGGAAAGAGACGAAATGCTTTCAAAACTTGCAATTAGAATCAATTCGCAGGGTACCAGAGTCGACTCGAGGCTTTGCAAAAATTGAAGCAGCTTTACCAAACGTTTTCGAGTCGATTCGGGTTGGGGGAGAATCGATTCATCTTTGGACAGAGGCAAAATGTTTTCAAAATTGGCAATTAGAATCGATTCTTGTAGTCCTGGAGTCGACTCGCCCTACCCAAACTTCTAAACTCAGATTTTCTAAGTGTTGAGAATCGACTCGCATGCCTCGTGAATCGACTCAAGTCTTCCCTAGAACGAAATATTTGCAAAATGTTTTCAGAGAATCGATTCGTATTCCTTGAGAATCGATTCTAGAGTGCAGAATCACCAAACCAAGTGTTTCAAAGTGAATTGTAAAGTTTAATATCCACTTCCTAGTGTTCCACTTGATTCCATTCATTGCAGTTTATGTATGAATGGATGAATTACACAAGCTAGGTGATATGTCGGGTTTGAAAACTGGCGTGACCTGCCTAGAATCTTGTGGACTATCGGACGTAGTGGGTGCACATGAGGGGCCTTCGGGCTAGCGTCTCGGCCCACGGTGAGTGCACATGAGGGGCCTCGGGCTAACGTCTCGGCTCACCAAGCAAGTGCACATGAGGGGCCTACGGGCTAGCGTCTCGGCTTGCTTTGGAGGGATAAGGGTATATGAAACTGAAACCACTAGATATATATAAATGATAAAGGAACGTAAACGTTCAGGGCATTGGATAGGTTGTCCTCGGGGAAGTGCGTCCGATAGTGGTCCGGGATATATACTGGACTGGTCGGGAATGCTAATAAAATCGATCGGATGAGCTCATCTTAGCCATAGGACAGGCATACATCATATGCATTTGCTTGACATTGTTTGGGTGTGCTTACTTGCTATTGTATTGTGATTTGCTGCATGCTCTTATGTGACTGCTTGCTATTGTTTGTGTTTGTGTTCTCAAGTTGATACAAGGTATAGTTAGAGGAAGGCGTGTGATTATAGCTAGGAACATAAGTGGAATGAAAGGTAGGGCAATATAGATGTGGATAATAGACATGTGTATGAACTCGAGGGGAGGTAACCACGTAGTAGTTTCATAATGGGAACCTTTCTAGCGGAATTAGCAGAGTGTTGCATGACACGTTCGGTGAGGTCTCTTACGGTAAAACAAGAGTGCCGAGTAGGATTGCCTCGTGTGATCATGCTAGCTTACCTTATGTAGTTTCGGAGCCTTTACCGTACTGAGAATCCAGTGGTTGGGATTCTCACCCCGTATTATTCACATGTTTTTCAGATTACATGTTCATATTTCTGGAAGACAGGCGAAGCATCGAGCATGGCATGTTCATAGATCGTTTCTCCGCTGCGTCAGTTTCAGTTTTATATGTGTATGGAGACTTAGGAACTATGTATATAGAGTCATGTACTGCATGTATAATAGCCTAAGCTTCGCAGGCTAGGAGTCTAGTTGATGAACCAATTGTACGCACTTACCTATTATCTATTTATGAAACGAGTTTCTGTAATATAAGTACATGGCTCTACCTTCGTATGAACTTATAGATATTCTAGTTGATTTTCAATGACCCGTAGTGACGGGCGTGTATGTCAAAAGTGTCGTAATAGCTAATATTGGTTAACTGTGTCCGCAGTGCGGCTAGGCAATATTGGGGTGTTACAGCATCGCACGGGCTCATACACTAGTTTATAACCATCTTGGAAACATGAACCTAGAACCTATATATGTTAGATAAAAGCATTTTTTAACATCCCTTCATGATGCATACAGTCATGTGAGTAACATACATGCTCAACATACATGCTCATAAGAGACATACATGATGGTGAGAACTTGGACATAATAATACCTTGAATAAGCAAACTATCAAAATGGTATTCTATAATCTCTCAAAATTAATAATATTAATAATCATAATATATATGTTATACGTTGTGTACTTCCTTAAAGTAAAAGTTACACATGTATTTCCTGTATGTGATCACTGTGATACACGATTAATAATTTCTTAATAAGGTGCTTAATCGTGCTTTATATTTTATCAGTAGAAACTGATAACTAAAAACGATTTAAAATGAAGCTTAGTCAAATTTTTTATGCATCAGTTCCTATATAAGACAGTGCATGGAACTTCCAACTTTAACTGAATACAATAAATATAGTAGTTGCACTTCCCATAAATATTTCAACAAACTTACCATATGGGCCATTCATTAAATAGCGTGAAACTAAGGCTTTTGCTAGACTCATTAAAAAAAATATGTATATTGTTAACATATTATTAGTGGGTGAGAACTTTCAAATAGTCACGGGTTTGGTCTATACAAAACTGTGTCTGCATATTTGTACATGGCTTAATTAATATATTGTTTTAGATCTTTCTAAGCACAATTCAGAGATGGAGTCACACTCTTTACGATTTTTGTGAATACCGTATTTTGTCCGACCAATATTAACTTTCTTTAAAAAAAATGGTCTTTGGACAACACAAAAAAAAAATTAAGATGTGTACATTATACTTGTTATATGATGCAAATAAAAATATTCTTCAATACAAAACAAAAAAAAATTATTCTGTTATACAGAATACAAAAATATATGTAGTTCTTTTTTCAGCTCATTCCAACATTCTTCAAAGACTTTATTGGACATCAGAAGAAGAAGAGAAGAATTGAAGCTACAGTATTATCTGGGCCATGCTCCACTAGCAAGTCATCATCAACCAAATCCTCCGAGATCATCATGAAGATAGTGGAACAGCGCAAAAAGCAAGAACAACTCATAATGGTGAGTACAGAAGATAAAACGCACAAGCATGGTGGAGCCTCAATAATGCATTAGGTGCATTCCATTTTGATCCTGTCAAAAGAAAATAAATCAAGAAATGAGCTGTGAAGTATGGTGGTGGACTATTACAGAAGGCAAAACTAAACATAGTGGGTAGAAAAAGATAAGCGTTTGATGGATGAAGATAACCCACTTGATGAAGAAAAGCACCGGATACCACTTGAACCTGTCAAATAAAGCAAAGAAGCAAATGAAAAAATGAGCTGGAAGGATGAGTGGACAATCATGAAGAACATCTTTTGCACCTTATAAATTCAGAACAACATCACAGAGCAAAGGGGTTGGAAAATTTTCAAATAAGAACTCTAAAAAGAAACAGAAAGAATAGCATTGTCGGAATTGGAAATACAACTGAAGAACAAGTGTTGTTGAAGATCATCATAAATATTCTTGAAGACTAGAAGGCACAACAAGCATACACGATACCAGGTATTTGTTTAATGTGAAATGTGATATAAATTCTTAGTTATTATGTAATATTCTGGTATTTGAATAATAAATTTTAGTTCGATAAAGAAAAGGGGAATTTACCTCTGTCTTCAACGGTTCTGCTTTCAAATTTGGCTCATATTCTTCAACACTATTTTTGTTTACTTAAATCTCTTGTACCCCTTTCATATGGGTATGTGTGATAGTGCTATACTGTTACGTGAGAGGATAACTATGATGTACCATTATTTTACTTTTACTTATTTCTTTTTTTTTTTACTTGGAAATTGTTGTATGTTCATTGTTAAGTAATTTTGCTTCCATGCTTTGCACTTTGTCACGTGTTGCTGTTCTTTTTCATATATATATACATTACGAAAAATAAAAATTATTTTGTTGCTGCTTTATTCAATGATGTTTTGTTTAAATTTTGTTTCAAGTAATTATTGTTATCTTTTTTTTATTTCTTTCTTTTGTTCTTTTTACGTTTGTGCTCATTCAAATAAAAAATAATATTAATGATAAATAAATAAACAAAATGGAAGTGTCAAACATGTGATATCTCGTATTTAAAATGGGACGTAATTATAATTTTAGAAGGTAATTGGAGTAAAAACCCGTACACCTAACGCTAAAGTTGGCCCGGTTTGGGCCAACTTGAGTGCATGAGCACTCACACATGACACACATACACCAACAGCACACTCACTCAACACTCCCCTACACAATACACGTACACACACACACACTCACTCCCATCACTCCTCATTCTCATCAAACTACACCAACACTCCCAACTTCAATCCATCACCATTCCATCACCGGAGCTCCGATTGCCGTTCCGTCGACGGCTACGCGAAGCTCTCTCCGTTGACTTCGAGTACATACCAATTTCTGAGGTAAGAGCTTAGGTTTTGTTAGCTCAAATTCTCTTCTACTCATTCTAGCACCATGGTTCAAGGTTGTGATAAATTTCTGAAATTTGGGTTGATGTAGAGGATAGTAGATATCGTTTGAAGCCGGGATATCGTGATTAAGCCAGTGGTAGAAGCTTGTTTCAAGAGAATCAAGTTGAAGTTTGAGTGGTGTTAGCTTGTTCCGGTGTACTACGGTGATAATTTGAGTAACTACAAGAGGTACGGAGTAGGATTCCTTATATATTATAACGTGTAAATTTGCATGAAAACGTAGTTGTGATGCTTGTTTGCTCTGATTTTGTGACATGCATGCTTGTTTGTGATATTGTATGATGTGTTTGTGGTGTAACTTGATACATTGTGGCCTAGGAAGTGGAAACCTATGATATGTGATGATTTGAGATGAAAAGCATGTGTTATGCTACTGAAAATGATGATTTGAAATGGTATGATTTCGTTGGAAATGTGTTGAAAGAGGTATGGTTTGGTTTGGTTTGGAAGGACTTGGTTTTTGAAACTGTTTTCTGCAGAAATTGCTACGTTCGAATCGATTCCCCTTGCCTGTGAATCGATTCAGACATTCTGAAATGCTTGAATCTATGAATTTCTAGGTTTGTGAATCGACTCTGTTCTTGGCCGAATCGATTCAACTTTGGACAGAGACGAAATGCTTTCAAAAATTGGAATTAGAATCGATTCGTGCGTTGCCAGAGTCGACTCGATCTTTACGAAACTTGAAACTAACTTTACCAATTGATTCGAGTCGATTCGGAGTGGCCAAGAATCGATTCAACTTTGGACAGAGGCCAAACGTTTTTGAAATTGACAATTAGAATCGATTCTCTTGATCTTGGAGTCGACTCACCTTACCCAAAATGATAAACTCAGATTTCACTAAGTGTTGTGAATCGACTCGGGTTGCTTGTGAATCGATTCTAAGACCTCCTGGAACGAAAATAATTGTGAAACTTCTTTATGGAATCGATTCGGGATCCTTGTGAATCGATTCAAAGGTCCAGAACCACCAAACCAAGTATTTCAAAGTGAATGGAAAAGGGTGATATCCACTTCCTAGTGTTCCACTTGATTCCATTCATTGGAGTTTATGTATGAATGGATGATTTACGCAAGCTAGGTGACCTGCCTAGAATCTTGTGGACTATCAGACGTAGTGGGTGGACATGAGGGGCCTTCGGGCTAGCGTCTCGGGCCACGGTGAGTGCACATGAGGGGCCTGTTAGTCAATAAACACGGATACTCAAGAGGGGGGGTGAATTGAGTATCTAATCAACAATTATAATTTTTCGCGGAAACGTAAATAACTTTGAATTTAAATAACTCAAATGCTTGAACTAGTATTTTTCCAAGGACTAAAGCCGCTTCTTAAGTACTTATAAGGAGCTTTTACTTTTCAAGACCACTTGTAAAAATAAATAACGAATTATAAAAGATGAAGGATAGAAATACGATACACAATATTTATAGTGGTTCGGCGCAACTCTTGCCTACGTCCACTCTTTCTCAATCACAATTGAGAAGTTCAACTATCACCAAGCTTCAAGGTGCTTGATAAACCGCTTACAAACTTTGAGCTTTAGATCCTAACACCTCACAATGTTACAATAAGCCACTCCACTTGAAGTAATCACAACTTCAAGAATTTCCTTTAGTGTTTATCTTAATCGACTCTAGTGTTTAATCTCTCAACTCAACAATAAGAGAACCAATCCCTTATCTTACAAATGAAGCAAACAAATTTTGGTAACTCACAAGAAGAGTATATGAATACAAATAAGCACTATGAACCAAATAAGAAATATCTCTCAAATTGTGTATAAATCACTTTGAAAAAGATATAGTATTGTAGTATAAGAGGATGAAAGGTTAGAAATGATGTTGTATTTGTAAATGAGCTCCAAAACATGTATTTATAGACATCCCAAGAAAGTAGCCGTTATGAATAGTAATTTACTGTTCACTAGCCATTATGAATAGTAATTTACTGTTCACTAGCCGTTGGAATAGTAACTTACTGTTCATTAGCCGTTGGAATAGTAATTTACTGTTCACTAGCCGTTGGAATAGTAACTTACTATTCACTAGCCGTTATGAATAGTATTTTACTATTCACGTTATAGATATATGTATATTAATCTGAAGCTCTGGATGTTAGCTTTCCAACGCAACAAGAACTGCATCGTTTGAACTTCTGTAGCTCAAGTTATAACCACTTTAGTGCACAAAGGTCAAGGTTGACAGCATGCACTAAGTTTTAAACTAACGCCTATGAGTGCTACAGAATCATTTCAAAAAACCGTTTCTTTTGTTCTAAAAACAAATTAAAACATTTTTAACATGTAGATAACAACTTCAAAACATTGATAATCAAATCTTATCTTTGTTTTATCATAAAACAAATTGTAAAACATTTACGGCTATAGTTTTCGTAAAACGTTTTCTTTAAAAAAAAACATTTTCTTGTGTGTGTGAGAGATATATTTCTTTTGGTTCTTAACAAGATTATTACCTAAAACCTAAGACTCTAAGAAGTCTTCATGATGTTGGTCTTCGTTTATCTTGTCGTTGTTGTTTTGCTTTCGAAATCATTCCTCAAAACCTTGGATGGTTGTCATTCATCAAAACCTAAACAAATAAACTTTGCATGCATATTGTAACATGGTTTACAGGGCCTTCGGGCTAACGTCTCGACTCACCAAGCAAGTGCACATGACGGGCCTACGGGCTAGTGTCTCGGCTTGCTTTGGAGGGATAAGGGTATATGAAACTAAAAACCCCAGATATATATAAATGACAAAGGAACGTAGGCGTTCAAGGCATTGGATAGGTTGTCCTCGGGGAAGTGCGTCCGATAGTGGTCCGGGATATATACTGGACCGGTCGGGAAGGCTAATAAAACCGACTGGATGAGCTCATCTTAGCCATAGGACAGGCATACATCATATGCATTTGCTTGACATTGTTTGAGTGTGCCTACTTGCTGTAACACCCCGATACTAGTTAACCATGCCGCGGACATAGTCGACCAATACTAAGGCACTACAGACACTCACAAGCACCACAAAAATGGAAGATTTTAAAACCATTTGAACAGTACTCACTAATCTCGTGAGAATAGGAGTTATGTGTACAAAATAGAGCCAAGACATATATTAATAGATACAGATACCCAAATAACAAATAATACATATATACGTACATACGTAGCCAAAGTGGTTCGACACGATACATAATAGAACCTGCGAAGCTTAGGTTCACCGCTATATACAGGACTCCATCTGATACACCACATAACACTCCTAATTCTCCAGAATACACAGCGGAAGACTCGACCTTCGGAGAAGCTAGACAGGAGAAACTCAACAGAATACTTCGCCAACTTTCCAAGCCTTGAACCTGTACCTGAAAAGTTTGATAATATATGGAGTGAGAATTCTCAACCCACGGGATTCCCAATACGGATAAAGCGCCAAAACTACAATAAATAAGCTAGCAGGACCACACGAGGCAATCCTACTCGGCACTCGGGTTTTTTCCTTATTACTCACAAACGTAAGCATACAACTCTCTCTAGATTACCAACCCTGTGATCTATCCAACTACGTGTCTTAGTTGAATTTCAGTTATCAGTTCATAATCCCAATCCCTTGAGCTGGGTGACTACATCTTACCTTTGCCATCTTACTCGATCAAGCGCACACATATCAACAAGACAGTCAAGCACAAGCAACACAATCAATAGCAGTTAACACATATCAAGTACAAGCAAATGCAATCATATAGGCACACCCAATCAATGTCAATCAAATGCATATGATGAATGTCTAGTCCTATGGCTAAGATGAGCTCATCCGATCGGTTTTATTAGCCTTCCCGACCGGTCCAGTATATATCCCGGAACACTATCGGACGCGCTTCCCCGAGGATAACCTATCCAATGCCCTGAACGTTTACGTTCCTTTATCATTTATATATCTGGGGGTTTCAGTTTCATATACCCTTATCCCTCCAAAGCAAGCCGAGACGCTAGCCCGTAGGCCCCTCATGTGCACTTGCTTGGTGAGCCGAGACGTTAGCCCGAAGGCCCCTCATGTGCACTCACCCTGGGCTGAGACGCTATCCCGAAGGCCTCTCATGTGCACCCACTACGTCCGATAGTCCACAAGATTCTAGGCAGGTCACGCCAGTTTTCAAACCCGCCATATCACCTAGCTTGTGTAATAATATCCTTTCGGATCAAAGAAGCTCTATACATGAGATGAGTCTCTTAAAAACATAGGTGGGATATCATTCTTTCTCATCAAATCCACTGGAAATCAAACCTTTCATCATTAGAACCGATTCCAAAGAGGAAGAATCGACTCTAAAAGCATTTTGAACGTTAAAAATTGAATTCTGGACTCATTAGAATCGATTCAGGAGGTTCCCGAGTCGATTCATAATCTCATGTCACACTTGAATCGATTCGATGTACTAGCGAATCGACTCAGTCCCTTAGAAAACCTTTTTTCTGAAGAGAAAGCACGTCAATCGAATTGACTCTGAAGGGGACAGAATCGATTCTAATTGACAAGTTTAGCCTCTGTCCACTTTTGAATCGATTCTCAGGGGATGAGAGTCGACTCAGCACTCATGAAACCCAGACTTTGTTCTTAAAATGGCACCTCGAATCGACTCGAGTTCATCACGAATCGATTCGACGTAGCAGATACTGCATTCTGCAGAATTTCCAAAGTTTAGTCCCTCAAAACCATTTGCTCACAAGGCCAAACTCAATGATTTCAAAGACATTGTAAAGTCACATAAACCTTCTTCAAAACCATTCATTTAGAAAGCATTTTCATCAAACGAAATCGATATTACGGGGCATCAAAGTCGCCCAAAACACAATTTCCTTAAAACTTAAGAAACCAAGTCTTTCCTTTCAAAACCTCTTCTACTTACCACATTTTCCATCAAAATCCACACCTTTACACATCTGACCCCCAAGGGCCTCTTTCATAAACCATTTCATCTCATCTCAATCACATGTATAGGCTTATCATTCACAACATATCACAATCACAACACATCATTCAATTTGTTCAACATTCACACAAACAAATCACAACAAGCACATCATGAACATCACCATTCACCTAGCTTTACTCCATTTATACTCATTTGTGGTTTATCCTATGTCCAACTAGCCTAGGTGCTCATTATAGATTATAGACTGTAGCGATGAATCTAAATCAGTACCTGGACACCAATTCAACGTTTACACGCGATTTCCTTCGCGTCATTAAGCATCCAAGCACCCAATTCATCACCTACAACACACAAACATGCACACAAACACCAAAATTCCACACTCTATCAACCTAGGGTTCAATCAAAACATCAAGAACATGGGTTGGAACGTTTTACCAGAATTCTCAGCTCATGTGCTGCGAATATCAAGCCCAAATGCAAGCTAGTTCATCACCTAAACCACCAAAGTCGAAGAAATTCAAGGTGGTTAACCCAAATTCGTTCAGAAATTTAGAGCTAAGAATGAAAAGGAAAACATGATACCCATACCTCATACTTGGTATAGAATCGAAGAGGACGGAGAGAGCTTCGCGTAGCCGCAAACGGTGCGTCAATCAGAGCTCCGGTGTGGAAGTTACGGCGGCTGGAAGGTGAGACCACCACCACCACCACACCATACGTCTCTCTCTCTCACTCATGCTGTTCTTCCTCATTTAATGAAGGGTGAACAAGTGTTTGGGCAGCTGGTGCCCCTTTTGAGGGTGCCACTTAGTAATGGCATTTTGGTAATTTCGCGGTTTGGTCCGGTTCGGGCCAAATTTTAGCGAAGGTGTTCGTTTTTGCGTCCTAATTATTTTTGTGGTTACTCTCATGTGTTCGCATTTTGTTTATCTTGCCATCGTTGGCGCTAAGCCGGTACCGTCAATTGAATTTACGGTTTAATCCACAGCGCGGTCCAGGCTGACGGCGTATCCTATTTGATTGGGAAAAACCCACTGAACCCAAGCGTTTCAGTGAAATTCCGGAATTAATCCCGTAACTTCGCTTGCTAAATTTGATGGGGTTTACACTTGCCATTGCTTGCTATGTGAATTATCTGTACTTATATCTACTTGTGCTTGTTGACTATTTGTTGTACTTGTTAATGCGTTATAGCTATGCGGTTCAAGTAAAGTTATGCTTTATACTTTGGGCGCTTGTTCCGTACTGGGAACCTGACAGTATTAGGTTCTCACTCCGTTGTTGTTGAAATTTTTCAGATGCAGGTCCTAGTGCTCCCTAGAGAGCTGTTTACGCCGAAGCTATGCAAAGAAGCGAAGGCTTATGTTTTATTTCCTGTTTAGGCTGTACTACTGTAATAAATCTCTGTACTCTGATGTATCTGAGACATACTGTAACCAGCTAGTTTCGTGTGTGGATACTTAGGTTTGAGGTGGTCTTATCCACCCATGGCGGATGCCATCGCCACGAACTTGTGTTGTAAGAATAATAACAATATGTATGCGTACTTATGCGTCCTGTTCTTCTACGATCCAACGTCTTCCTCGATTAGCTGATCTTGTGGCTCCTAGTTAACGTATACTTCTTTCAATTACTACTTACTACTATGATCTTTGGCAACCTAACAACCTGTAATGTCATTGACTTAGACTTAAGCTAAGTTGATGTCATTCCGGGGTGTTACAATTTTTGGTATCAGAGCATTTCCTTCTTTATGAGCCTGAGGGATGGACTGCTTATGCTTCATGGCATATTCCTTGTGATCCTCTATGCTAAATTAGAATATCTACGTGATATATATAGCCTTACTTGTGTATGAGTATACCTTGGGAAATTGATACACTATACTTATGATATTGAGACTGATCACCTTGATATCTGCGGTTGGTGTTGACAGGACCCGGATGACAACTCCTTCACGAGGTAGAGGACTTCCCCGTAACCAACCTCCTCGGGACACACCTGCTGGAGATGAACCGGAGTTTGGGAAGCGTGAGTTTTTCGCTGCAATGACTAACATGGCCAATACGGTGCAAGCGGGAATGGCTGCTGTTAATGCCGCTCATGCCAATAATGTTGAGGGAGTGAATGGGGCTGGACCAGCTAATGTTAGGCCTATGACGTTAGCAAACTTTCTGAAGATTAATCCTCCCCCTTTCCAAGGAACCTCTGACCCATCGGAGGCGGATGATTGGTTCCACGCTGTTGAGAGAGCACTGCTGGCTCAACAAGTACCTGAGGATCAATATGTGGTGTTCGCCACGTACATGCTAGCAGGAGAGGCTCAACATTGGTGGAAGAGTACTCTAAGGTTGCTACAACAAGGTGATGTGAACTTTGTGGCAACTTGGGACATGTATAAGAATGCCTTTTATCTGAAGTACTTCCCGGAGTCAATTAGAACTAACCGGAAAATGGAACTGAAGCATCTGAAACAAGGGGACATGAGTATAGCTGATTATACTCGCAAGTTTGAGGATCTTTGCAGGTTCACTCGGACTTGCCAAGGGGCTCCTGCAGAATATGAAGGTTGGAAATGTCTGAAATACGAAGACAGGCTGAGGGACGACATCATGAAGGTAGTGGTTCCATTGGAGATCACATCGTTCGCCTCTTTGGTGAACAAATGTCAAGTCATTGAGGATTGTAACAAGAGGTCCATGGGAAATGTTGTCGGAAGGGGCAATTTCCAAGGCCGCGGACGCGGTAGACCTTTTGCTCCAAGGGGCCATTCTTTCAAGCCAGGTGGTCCGTTGGGTTATCGTTTCCCTGTTGGTCGTGGAAATGGTAGAGGTTTTAGTATGTATGCTGGAGGTAGAGGTGGAGGACCAAGCACAGATAGTCTCACTTGCTACAACTGTGGAAAACCTGGTCACATCTCATCCTCGTGCCCTGCTAAAGGAAATGGTGGTGGAAGACCCCAACAACAAGGCCGAGTTTATGCTATGACTGCTGAGAATGCCTCTAAGACAGGTACCTTGGTTAAGAGTAGATGTAAAATTGGTAATCATGTGATGATTGCTCTATATGATACGGGTGCATCTCATTCATTTATAGATTTTGATAGAGCTCATGAATTGGGGTTAAGGATTTCATGTTTGACTTATGACTTGCATGTGCATACTCCTTCTTTGGGTGTTAAGGTATCTAGATTGGGATGTAGTGACGTGCATTTCTCTGTGTTTGATCGAGAATTTGTCCATGATTTTGTTTGTTTGCCTATGTCGGAGTTGGATATGATCTTAGGAATAGATTGGATGTCAAAGAATCGAGTGATGGTGGATTGTCATGAGCGCACTGTCCATTTTAGGAATGATAACTCGGAAGGACCGGTGATTGCTCACACTTATTATCTGGGTGTGATGAAAGTTTATTGTAGTGGCGAAATTTGTCAAGGGTTCACTCTGTTCTTGGCTAGCCTTAGTGGAGATGACGTTGAACTTGAACAGATTCCGGTAGTGCGGGATTTTCCTGAAGTGTTTCTGGAAGATATACCGGAATTCCCTCCTCAAAGAGAAGTGGAGTTTGCTATTGAATTAATTCCCGGTGCTGGGCCAATTTCGGTGGCTCCATATCAGATGGCACCAACGGAAATGGCAGAGTTGAAGAAGCAATTAGAAGAGTTATTGGAAAAGAAATTTGTGAGGCCAAGTGTGTCACCATGGGGAGCGCCTGTATTGTTGGTAAAGAAGAAAGATGGAAGTATGCGGTTGTGCGTGGATTATAGGCAATTGAATAGGGTGACTGTGAAGAATAAGTATCCTTTGCCTAGGATCGATGATTTGATGGATCAATTGCAAGGGGCGAAGATATTCTCCAAGATTGATTTGAGGTCGGGATATCATCAGATACGAGTAAAGGATTCAGATATTCCCAAGACTGCTTTTCGAACTCGCTATGGACACTATGAATACACGGTAATGTCCTTTGGATTGACGAATGCTCCAGCTGTATTTATGGATTATATGAATAGAGTAT
Source organism: Stylosanthes scabra (assembly GCA_036250425.1). Classification (NCBI taxonomy): domain Eukaryota; kingdom Viridiplantae; phylum Streptophyta; class Magnoliopsida; order Fabales; family Fabaceae; genus Stylosanthes; species Stylosanthes scabra. Next base: position 40,770 of record JASCZI010211547.1, read on the forward strand.
TCCGACAATTCTTGGACAAATTCGTAGTGGTTTTCATAGACGATATTCTGGTGTATTCTAAGACACCACAGGAACATGAGGAACACTTGAGAATAGTTTTGCAAATACTGAAGGAAAGGAAGTTATATGCAAAGCTATCTAAGTGCGAATTTTGGAAGACGGAGGTGAACTTTCTTGGCTACGTGGTACGTAATGGTGGAATTTCGGTAGACCCTTCAAAGATAGAAGCAGTATTGGAGTGGAATAGGCCAAGTACGGTCACTGAAGTTCGAAGTTTCCTAGGATTGGCTGGTTACTACCAACAGTTTATCAAGGGCTTTTCGCAAATAGCCTTGCCATTAACTAAGCTGACGCGCAAGGAAACTCCTTTCGAGTGGAGTGCGGAATGTGAAGAGAGTTTTCGAACTTTGAAGGAGAAATTAACCTCCGCGCCGGTGTTAATATTGCCCGAACCAAACGCGCCTTTTGAAGTGTATTGTGACGCTTCCTTAAGAGGTTTGGGGTGTGTATTGATGCAGCATCGCAATGTGGTTGCATATGCGTCACGGCAATTGCGACCGCATGAGATGAACTATCCGACGCATGACTTAGAACTGGCTGTTGTTGTCTTCTCTCTAAAGATTTGGAGGCAGTATTTGTATGGTGCAAAGTTTAGTGTCTTTTCTGATCATAAGAGCCTTCAGTATATCTTTGATCAAAAGGAGCTAAACATGAGGCAACGGCGATGGATGGAGCTGTTAAAGGATTATGACTTCGAGTTAAACTATCATCCCGGGAAGGCAAATGTGGTAGCGGATGCCTTGAGTCGAAAGTCGTTGATAGCATCGTGGATGGTAATAAAGGAGGAGGAACTTATAGATAGTTTCAATGGTTTGAAGCTCGGAGTTGGAGAGTCAAATGGGATCGCGCATCTTGGGCAGTTGCAAATCTCAAGTAACTTCAAGTCATCTATTCGCGAAGCTCAACAGCAGATGTCCATGGAGGAACTGTGTAAGATGTTACCAACTCAAGATGGGAAGGTACAAGGAGAGGTATCCAAAGATGAAGAAGGGATATGGAGGTACAAGGGCAGAATTTGTGTACCGAATACAGGTGGTCTAAGACAGGATATATTGGGAGAAGCGCATCAGAGTAGTTTTTCTATTCATCCAGGTTCCACCAAAATGTATCAAGACTTAAAGAAGATGTTTTGGTGGCCTAGTATGAAAAAGGAAGTTACGGAGTATGGGTCTAAATGCTTGACTTGTCAAAAGGTAAAGGTCGAGCATCGTAAGCCTCCAGGATTACTACAACCATTGGATATTCCCCAATGGAAGTGGGAAGGGATAACTATGGACTTTGTGTCGGGACTTCCTAAGACCAAGGGTGGTTATGATGCTGTATGGGTGATAGTGGACCGTTTGACAAAATCCGCTCATTTCTTGCCAATGAAGATGACGGATCCAATAGAGAAGTTGGCCCGTTTGTACATCAAAGAGATAGTAAGATTACACGGAGTACCTTCGAGCATAGTATCTGATCACGACTTTTGGTACTAAGTTGTGTTTGAGCACGGCTTACCATCCTCAATCGGACGGTCAAACGGAGCGAACCATTCAAACCCTTGAAGATATGTTGAGAGCATGTATCCTTGATAGCCATGATACTTGGGAGTCTTACATACCTTTGGTGGAATTTGCATATAATAATAGTTATCACGCGAGCATTGGTATGGCTCCTTATGAAGCATTGTATGGTAGGAAGTGCCAATCTCCTTTATGTGAGCATGATACTTTAGCAACAACTTACGATTGTTTGGGACTACCCAACGATTGTCTAACTTAACGCCAGATTTCCTGATATTTCTTCCATTGTCCCTATGACGATATACAGGATATCAATCATTATCAATTGTTGTATCGTCGACAAACTTCTTTGGATCTTCCTTAAGCATTTTCCGTTCTCCATACATGGTGAATTGCTCATAGAAACACCACATGGACCATGCATCATTAGATTGCTGACAACTTCATAGTACACGGGATCAATTGCTTTATCAGGAATCTTCGTAGATATAATACGACCAATATGATCGGTGGTTGGGTGTTTGTCTTCTGGATGTAAGAATATCAATATGTGTGCGTGAGGCAAACCGCGTTTCTAAAACTTAATAGTATAAATCACTGCAATCACATTACAAACAATATATTACTCATCTAGTTATTGAAAGTCAATACTGAATTACTATCAATTTATATATATATACTAAAAATATTGTGAACATAAAATTCATACATGCCACAACTCTTTCAAATAGTTTATTCAACCGAATATCCTTAATCATGTTATCTAGCTTGAGTTTGAACATTCGACTAATAATATCTGGCCTATCATTAGCCTTTAGACCTCTAGATGACACATGTTCTTCGATCTCGGGCCATTTAGGATTGCATGTGAAAGTTAAAAATAGGTATGGATAACCAACTGTTCTACATATTGCCATTGCATCCTGATAGTTCTGAATCATGTATCTAGCACCACCCGTAAAGCTAACTGCTTCACATATTCCTTTGTACATCTCACATCGAACAATATCTTGATTAAAATGATAAAAGTTCAACCATGAAGCGTCAATCATAGAGAAAGCATCTACAATGTATTGATGAAATAAACGTTTTGCATATAGTAGAGGTGATCCATCCTTGAAGCAATCATGGATATGGTATGGAAAGTAATCCTTCATAGTAACAAATTTATCTTCATCCCTTTTTTTTCTTGGTTTTGTTGAGTGGTATTTTTTCTCTAAAACCATCCTCACCATATGGAAATAGGAGGGGATATTGTAGGCTAAGATAAGAAGGATCGAGTTCAGATATCCTCTATAGTAGACCCCTTTTCCTTTGTACAACATTGTCTCGTTCACCCCTTAATGCATCAAAATCACCAACAATCAGTGCAGCTACTTCGGACACGGATGGCAAATTGTATCTTCCCCCATCATTTCCTCTCTTCCCAATAAGTTTGAGTCTTATGTCTTCTTGTGGTAACTTTGAAAATGAATCCCTGAACATGCGAAATGATTTAACCAAGACATTATGATTGTCCAGCATTTGTTTTAGATCCTTAACTATGGATGTATGTATGTTCTCACTGATGCCGTCATTGCCACTACAAAATAGTTGTGAAGATAAAATTTACGTCACATCAGATTAAAACTTATAAATTATTTATACAATGGTCGTAATCTGACATAGTTTGTTTAGAGTTAACATAATTACTTGACAACCTTCATTATGTTTGAGATTTCATTTTCTGTATCATCATGTATAGTTGAGCAAATTTTGCAGTTGATCCATCCTCAGGAATTAAGCTTCCAATCATATGGTAGTTCTGTCCACATATTCTAAATGTTGGTGGCCCCCTCCTGTTATTTATCCCCTTATCAACATTTGCACCAAGAGATGTGAAGGTAAACATACTATTGTAGGTCCTGGTATTCTCACGATAGTGCTTGCTTTTGTTATTGTTATCCCACATTAACTTATTTAGAATATCAGGTATCCCACTTAATATTGGAAGTTCTACTTGACCTCCTCTATAACAACCGGTGTATTTGGAAATTGTTGCATTATAGTGTTTCCCTATTCTTTCATCATACCAAAACAGTGCTTCACAATACTCACACTCATATACGCGTTCACCATGATTCATGTATTCTGAAACATCATATATTAAATAGCAATTAATGATTTTGGTTAAATACTACAGAAATTTGGACACAATGATAATATGAGATCAATTAATGTGGAACTAATGAGTATGAAGGATGTGATGTTACATTACGATTCATAAAAAATACCTTCTAAAGAAGAAATGTATACAGCTTTTTCTTCATTCTCTGTGTTTAAAAAGAAAAAGACCTTTTCAAATACAGATCCGTTTGGTTATTCTCATTTCTGTTGTGTAGATATACAGTAAGCAATAGATACCTGGAGATAGCAGATTTTCTTCTACTTCGACAGATTCAGTATCTTCTGATATTGGATCACTTGCTTCACAGTCGGAATTCACTGCAGCCATAAAGAGTATACAAATCCATATGAATAAAAAAACACATGTTCAAACTACTGGATTGACTATTTATAATACTCCAAATATACACAATAATTCAATTGGTCTTGAATATTCAGGATATGCTATAAACTCAGTGGTGTGTAATTGACGTAGGTATACACATATATTCATATCAGGTAGAATCAATGTTCTACCTGGCTAAAGTTTCCACTCATATATATTATGCTTAATATATCTTTACAAAAGGTTGTGTTTGCGGATTTATGTGGTCTTATATATAAGAAGTGATTTCATATATAAAAAAATCATGAGTTGTTATTAACAGTGTACCTATTTAATGTATATTTCTTATTTCACATGCATGATTCTAAATACATATCCTTACTTGTCATTGTAGGATTTTCTGTAGTAGAAACACCATTGATGGTTCCTACAACCTCTGTTAAGGTATTTTGGCTTTCATCTGGTATAATACGCAGATTATTTGTACTGCTATATTTCCCAATACAGTTTCCCAATACATCAAATGTTGTATTGAAGGCTATCCACTTGTATGTAAATGATATCCACATATATACAGTACCTCCACAATGCTTCTGTTTCTTATTGGGTGTGAGGCAATATGGCATAACTCTAATCCTTTTTCCAGAATCTCCTACAAAATTAATAACATAAATTATCATTTGGATATGTTCACAGTAGAAACTATAGGAATATATATGCATAGTGAGAATATCAAAAATAGAACATCTAACCATGGTGAAGTTCCACGTCTCGGTGAAGTGATTCATTGTTACTTAAATAAGAACTTGTCATCACACTGCTCCAAGCTCTCCTCTCAACACCGACTATTTCAGTAATGGTTGAATTTTATATCCATATTGTTTCTGTGTATCTGTGGGGCATTCTCGTCTATTTTCTTGTTCATAGCATTGCTCGACATATTGTGATTTAAATTAGCTGCTCCTACAAAAGTAAACAAATTGATTCATCATATTGGGATCAAAATCATTACACATTTAAAATATCCCGAATGGTCTATCTTCTCAGATATCATATTATTGCTAGTTGTAACTTTCAAGTAATAATCAATGTTGTTAGATGATAGACATTATATGTACGAATGATAAAACTATGCATAATAAGTGATGCATATTCTCGTAGATTGTAGTTACGTCGTGCTTATATAGTGTTCTATAGCTTGATCATTCTCTTTGTATGAGTTTCTTCAAATAAATGTATTCGACCTCATTATATTCAAAGATGAACTTATATCTCATTATATTCGGCCTCATTATATGGCGAACTACATCATGAACAAAGATATTAGTGTTCATGATATATAACTTGTTATGGGGTATATATCCTTAAAGATTGTTAAATAACATCCATATTGCAAAGCATCTTCTTACTTGTATTAGAAATCTGCGTGGACCCTTTCTGTCTCAAAATTTCTTTCCTAACTCTCCTAGCATTTCTGCATTGCTCTGAGTTCATTGTTGTATATATGCTAATTCCTTCTAGAAGTATGTCTCTTTTCAAAACTTATGATGCAGCTCTATTTTCTTCTTGCAGATAACATAAAGCTGAACAAATCTCATACAAAATAACTTGGACTACCCTCTTTATCTTGGTTATATCCTCTCCAGGTGTTTCTCTCAAAACCTCTTAAATAACTGTTACATAGAAAAATATAATACAACAGACTATTTTATTGTTTTTTAAATACCTGAAATTGGGTGGTAGTACAGTTTATATATATATATATATATATATATATATATATATATA
>JASCZI010211547.1:62274-76807 GCA_036250425.1 Stylosanthes scabra
AAGACACTATGGGACTCTATTCACTACTTGAAATCATAAAAGCAGGAAAATAAACAAGCAGCATAACAGTATGTAAAATCGCAGTTTGCAGGAAAGTAAACGGGCAGAGTAACGGAAGTAAAATGGTAAAATCGTAGTTTTGAAATCGGCAGAATAACGGTAAAGTAAATTGATTAAAACATAAATCCAGCAAAGTAATAGTAAAATAAACAAACAATAAAAGCAGTAAAATATTTGGCTAGTGTGGCTACAAGAAAATGGAAATCCTAAGAACTAAAATGATTTAACTAAGAGAGAATATGGGAGAACATAAGTTCCCCCAAAACTCTTAAAAATTATTCAAGACTTTAAAACCCCCAAAAAGGGGCTCAAGAAGGGGTGTGGTGAATGGGGTAGCATCCCCTCCATTTATAGACCTCCACTTGGCTTGAAATTCCCTTTTTGGCCTTCATTTTGCTTGTTGTCCACACTCGGATGCGTATGCATAGGTGACAAAACGTGCCTTGCTTGGGTGCGTACGCATCGAGTCCTTATGCGTATGCATATAAGACTATTATATATCGTTGTGAAGCTCTGGATGTTAGCTTTCCAATGGCGTTCGAACCAAGTCATTTGGATCTCTGCAGCTCAAGTTATGCCCAAATTAGTGACAAGAGTTCAGGATTGACAGCATTATGAGATTTCTGAGCACCGATCTTCGGAAGCGAATTTCTCATAGAATCACTTAGAAACAGACAACATGAGAGTTTTAGGTATTTAATTGCTCTTTCCAAAGAGTCCAAGTTTGCTCTAATCCGATGACTATAGCTCATTTTCTTATATTTTCATTTTTTCTCTTTTTACATTCCTTGGCCACTTCCAATCCAATTTCAACCTATCTAGGCCTGAAACACTTGAACAGACACATCAAGGTACCGAATGGAATGGAAATTAAGTAAGTAAGTGGATATATAGCAAATTATGGCCAAAAATGAATATTTTCACAATTTAAGCCCTAAGGAGCAATTAAACGCAAACAAGCCTATTTCGCTAGTATTTAAGTGGTGAGAGGTTGATAATTAGTCAACTAATGATATGAAATAACCCATCGAAATGGGATTTATCAGGATCACAGGGCCCTCTAGACTTCGATCGTCTCACTCATATACTTCGGGACCATCGAGTGTAGGGGTGGCAAAGCGGGTAGCCCGCCCCGCTTTGGCGCGCCCCGCCAAAAAGCAAGGCGGGACGGGGCAGGGTAGGCCGGAAATGTTTCGCGAGTTCAAAATCCTAGCCCGCCCCGCCCTATGGCGGGTTGGCGGGCCCCCGGCGGGTTATTAGCCCGCTCAAATTTGATTTTTTTTAAATATAATTAAATACATTAAAAATAATCTAATTTTTTAATATTTTCATCAATTATTAATGCTAATAAAATTTTTCGTTATAATATACATTATCTAATTATTTTAAAATATGAAAAATAAAAATCTCAACTTAATATTCAAATAATTATATGACAAACGTATAATATAATGTATATAAGAATATAAAATAAATAAAGAAATAAAAATTACAATTTTTAATATTCATATATATGTATATATTTTCTTAATATTCATAAATATTTTGTAAATTAAAACAAAAAATGTAAACACCTTAGCCCGGCGGGCCGGCCTGCCAATTTGCCGGTGCGGGCTTGGCAGTTTTTTTAAATTTGGCGGGTTCAAAATCTTAGCCCCCCCCCCCCCTGCCCTTTTTGACGGGTTTGGCGGACCGACCAGGCGGGTTCGGCCCGTTTTGCCACCCCTAATCAAGTGGCTCTAGGTAGACCGAGTGATACCGCAGCTTGGAGGGGTTTAGAATCGTCTTCACCCGGCCCTCAACTTCGACTTCATGCATGCAAAGGACGGACGGGGGAGTGACCAGTGGTTTCCGCAGACGTATCAGCGCCGACATGGTTTGTGGGCAACTAGGTTTGGTTTAATTTATGGTTTGGCTTTTACTTTAAGTTATTTTTTGTGGTTTAGCTTAATTTATGGTTTGTTGGCATGCAGGTTTGCGTAGCTGTTTGACGTTGCACAGTCTGCTGATCCCGGACCCACTGCAGACTTCCTTCAGTGGTGGATCTTCGCCGCTAGGATGTACCTTGTCCCGGCTGATCCTTTCCATCGTTTGCCACTTGACGAGATCCCGGTCGAGGAGGGGGGTGACACGGCGCCTACCCAGCAGACTCAGGGTGGTGCCAGCACCAGTCAGGCGGTAGAGGATGCGGGGACGAGCTCACAGGCTTACCTACCATCCACCCCTCAGACCCAGGGGACCGCGATCCCATCTAGGATGAGCTCCCTGTTGCAGCAGGCGTTCCTGGATGGGCTATCTAGCCTAGGATTTCAGCAGATGATTAGCGACATAATGCTCGAGGGCAGCGGTGGTTACAGGCCGGACACGCAGTCTGATGGCTCTCAGGTTCATCTGGACCTAAAGGAGCATGTGTCTAGTCCATAGCATATGTTCATGGCTCTTGGTGGGACTCCTCCATCAGCAGCACACATGCCGGGTAGATCCTGGGAGGTACCGTTCATGGAGCCTGCCCGTCTGCCGACTCCTCCAGCGTCACCTGCACCGGCTGAGCAGCCAGACGAGCCAGCAGCACGTGGGCGGCCTACAGAGCTCCACGTCGTCGAGGCTGCGGCACCGGAGGCCATATGTAGTTTTCTTAGGTTATTTATGTACTTTGCTTTCGCGCACTACTTTATGTATATCGGAACTTTCAGACATTTGTTGTTCGTGTATTTATGTACATATTTATATTTTTGTAGACGTCTTTTACAATTTTTTTTATCGCTCTCAACAACTGTTAACGATACGACGCGCAGCATTTATTTGCACTAGTTTTATTAAACCCTAAACCCAAAAAAAAAAAATTAAAACTAACCTCCAAAAAAAAAATTACTATGAATCCGTGGCAGGGTGCTACGGATTTCCTAAAATCTTTTAAAAAGAACTCTGAATCCGTGGTAGGGTCCCACGGATTCTATAATATATGGAAACGGTGCAATCTGATTTTGGTGTAACTTGATAATATTGGGATTGGTTTGGTTTATATAGGTAACTTGCTCTAAATATTACTCTCCCATTATTCAACCAATGCATATCCTCAAAACTCAAACGTCGCTAACTACTTTTTGGGATGAGAAATAACAGCTTTCTGATTTTTTTATTTGGATAAGTTTGTAATTTAACCACTTGCAAAAGGACAAAAACTAACCGGTTGACCTATTTTTCCCTGATATATCATGTTTCAGTTGAATACACTGACATATGGGATTTTAATATTTTAGCATAAAATGTTTTAGTAAATCAATTAATCCAGCCTCATGAAATTTTAGTCTAGCTTCCCCTTTGAAGGATTCCATCAAATTAACTTCTCATAATTAATATGATTGTTCTGAAGCAGAATCCGCAACCTCAAGACTCTGATGATGATTCCACAGCTTCTTGCTTTAATTTAATCAACTCAGAGGCAGTACTTGGAAAGTCTAGTAGTCTCCTCCTTGAATAATGTAAGAGATGCCACACCATTTTTGCAAATGGACAATATATGAGGACGGGAAGAATGGATTTATTAGCGTAATTACACCTCGGGCAATTAGCATTGTGGGATAGTACTCTCCGCATTGGTTAAGTTAGCTTGGTTTATAACCAGCCACAAGAAGATTCACATGCGTTCTGAACCATGCCAATTCCACGCTCGTTCATGGTTGATATTTCAAAATTGCTTGATAAGCAGTTTTTAAACTAATCGGAGATTCCTAGCAACTTATTATTATTATAGGTGAATGTGTATTAATAAAAATTTGAATACGATAGATAATTAAAAGGAAATTAAACTTATAAAAATGAAATAAATGAAAAAAAAGCCTAAAGATATATTAGTCTCTTTTCAAAAAAAAATTGGTCATTTTTCTAAATATTATAAAAATTCATCATTTTTAATAATTTTAGTATAATAGATTATTTTTAATACTAAAATCTTTCTAATAGTCCTTCGCACTAATTTTTTTTACTTTGCTAAAAGTTTTAAAAATACCTTAAGTTTTATTTTGTTTTAATTTTATCTTAAAAGTTTTCGATTTACATTAAATATACTCTTAACGGTTAAATTTTAAAAAATTTTATGACCAATTCAACAATTTGAAGGTTCTTATCAAATTACAGGAACGGATCCTCTCCAGTGAAAAAAACACTGGATATTGTGCAGTGATAAATCATAACCTTTAAAGTCCATTAAAAAAATTCAATGGTTCAAATTTCATTTAATAAAAGTTAACCCAAGACTCATCTATAATTCTCTCTCCTCTTTTATCCTTCTTCTCTCTCCTGACCTTTTACGTATCCATCTTTTCCAATTCCATCATTTTTGCTTCTAGTCCATAGTCATCTTCTTCTTTGTAAAAACAATTTTATATTGCTAAAAATGAAAATAAATTATTGTCAAATAATATTGATATAAATTAAAATAAAATATTATATAAAAGAAGAATAGTGTTGTGCTCTTTTATCTAGATAAACAATTGATTGGTTGTTAAAGGAGGTATTTTTTCTTCATCTACCATGGTTGTCGTATAACTATTTTTCTTTCATGTTTTTTTTTTCTTTTTGTTTTCTTTTCATTTAAAACGTCAGGAGAGAAAAGAAAAAACTTCAACTATGATCTCATGTATTCCTGCTTGAAAATTCTTTATTATTATAGTACTCATGTATTCATTTACATTTTGTGCTTCTAGAGATAAAAAAAAATTATAGAAAAAATTATTTAGAGATTAGAGAATAATTATAATGAAGACGCTTTGGAGTAAGCGGGGTTAAAAAGAGGTGAGGAGATAGAAGGATGAAAGAGGAAAAAGAATTGTAGATGGGATCTTGGGTTAACTTTTATTAAATGAAATCTGAATCATTAATCTGAATCATTGAATTTTTTTAATGGACTTTGTAGATGGGATCCGCTTCCATCAAATTACTGCAAAACTTGTCCTGCATCAAGGTTCAGAGAACCGGACCGGTAACTGGTTCAGTGGTTTAAAGGTTCGACCGAGGTCGAACCGTGGTCGGACCGTTTACTTAAATATATAATAAAATAATTTAAAATAATTATAAAATTATTTAAAATATAATATTATTAATTTTTAATTAAAAAACACTAAAAAAACCGATTCACAATTTTTGACCGGTTTTTGATCGGTCTGCTGTCAACCGATTTTCACAAGTAAACCGGACCGAACAAAGGACCGATTCCCGATTTTTTCGGTCGAACCGGCCGGGCCGGTCCGGTTTTCAGAACACTGTCTTGCATTTCTTAAAAATTAACAGGATATATTTCATACAAATTTGAAAATATATATATAACCACAAAAAAAAAAATTCTCGTATTCTGAATCTTAAAACTTTTGAACATAATTTAATCCTTTAAAAACCTAAACTCATAATTATAATTTCGAAAACTTCTCATAGCTTAGGATCTAAGCCTTCTTAGCGTTTCTATTAAAATGGAATTAAGTCTTTAATTGGCTATTGAAAATTTAAAAGAGAAAGTTTAGGAAGCACATAGTTTGTTAGCCAATAAGTGGCCAATAGATTTTTTCCTTATTTTCTTTTCTTTTACCACCCATTATTTCTCTAATAACATTTATTAGCTCCATATTAGTCCCCTAATGTTAGTTCCATAACATTACTCAATCTAAAATTGAACATATGCATGAAATTGATCCTCAAATTTATAAATGTATTAAAACAATCTTGGAATTTTTACTTAATTCTGAATATTTTCTATAAGCAGTGTGGTAATATAGCATAGAAAATCGTCTTTAAATTAACAAGAGATCAAATACTTAAATCCTACATTGACGTTAATAGTACTTTCTCAATAATAATAATTGAAACCCAGCATAAAAGCCAACTTAGAACGAAATTTTAACCAGCATCCACCATGTGTCATTGATGCAGAAATTCAAAACTACTAACAAAGGGAGAATCTAAGCCTCTTGAGCAGGGTAATCAAACACAACATCTTTGCCTGAAAGCTTCCTGTATACTGCAGAAAAAGTCTCCAACTTGTATTCGGTGTTGTTTCGTTCCTTGGGATCCAAGAAAACCTATAACCAAAACAGACAACTCAATGAGAAAAATTATATTGATATTTCTTTCCCAAATAAAAGATTACATTCATTGGCAAGTAATTGCTCATGATCTTGGCTTAACTAGAGATATTCTATTGGCTCCTTAATGGCAATTGAGCACAGTAACAAAAACTTTACCTTCATGATTGTGGACCCATCCACACGATACCTAACACGCTTTCCAACAATCTCAGCAGGCAACACAATATCCTCAAGCACTGCCTCGTGCACAGCAGTGAGTGTACGGTTTCGGGGGCGCTGAACTGCGGATCCTTTCTTTGGTGGCCTCAATATCCTACGGGTGGCAATGAAGACTACATCCTACAGTTTTAAAGAAAATCCAGAACAAATAATTATCACCCGGAATAAAAAAGGGGGGATAATAGGCTATATCACGAATAGAACAAGTTCAACTAATGTTATTGTATAATATCACTAACTGCAAATCAGTTAAGCCTAAAAAGTTGTTAGAAACTGTTCTGTCCTAAAATAATGATTATGTAGATTGAAATGCACAAAATATTAAACAAATTCCAAATGAGGAAAATCGTGTGGAGCATAGTAGATGCAGGCAAAGGAATGGACAACAATTTCATCAAGGGACAGGAAACTGGTAACAAATATCCATAAATCTTCCAAAACAAAGATGTTGACTTTGTACCTTGCCACTGAACTTCTTCTCAAGCTCTCTGACAAGCCTGACATGTATCTTCCGGAAACCTTTCCTTAATCTGTAGGGAACATGGATAACAACAGCCTTTCGACCCCCAGAAACATCGACTTGGCTGCATATCAGAAGCAGCGATACACATCAAGACAAAAACATAATCTACCTCGCGCAAAAACTACAAACAATTCACATACTTACACGGCAGAATTTATGTATAAATCTTTCAGTTCACTTTTCAGCTCCGTATTGGTATTTTCAAGATCAAACAAAGCCTACAACGATAGAAGTTGAACAAAAGATTAATACTTGAGAAACTAAAACTGATAAGCAGCACCACCTGACAGCATATTTGTAAGGGAAATGAAACCTGTCCAACAGACTCTTCAAATTCAGTTGGCTCAACATCCTTATCTTTGTGTATCTTCCTCCTTGAGGTGTACATCTTTGCAACTGCATAAACACACAAAAGAGGAATAAGTAACATTTCCAATAAAACGGTGTTCGCGGTGCCGTTTGGTTCGGTTTTTAAAGAAATTACCATCTAATCCAATCGTGAACAAAAAATAATCGGCTTTTCAGTTCTTAACCATGACAATCAAAGGGATGAAAATTTCAAAATAAAGTTACCACTCGTAAAGGATCATAATTGTAGTTAGAATAAAAAAACAGAATCAAAGATAAACAATAAATTAAAACCAAATGTAGAACCAGAACCAACAATCAGAATCAAAACCTAATACAAAAATCAGAATCAAAGATTAAAACAATCGAGCATAACAAACAAAAGGATAAGAAAATTCATAATAAATTACCAACTCATAAGAATCATAATCAGAAATTTAAAAAAAAAAAATAGAATTGTAAGATGAATAAATTAGAGTAGAGGAATTTACAGAGAAACAGATTCAACACGAAGGTGCAGGTTACAAATTAAACAGGATAGACGGAGGGTCTGGGCGGACCTTACACGGCGCTGCGAAGGCGTGGGTGAGAGAGTGAGAGCGAGCGAGAGAGACGTGCGGCGCTGGCAAGTAAGAAGAGTGAAGAGTGAGACTGTCTTTGATTAGGGTTAGGGGTTAGGACTCAAACCAAGGGGCCTTTTTGGGTTTTTGACAAATACACCTTATATGTACCGGTCCGGTCGGTTTAGTTCAGATTTTTGTGGCACAAACGAAAATCGAACCAAACCAAAAAAAAAAAAAAAAACAAAAACTGAATTTTTCGATTATTTTGATTCCGTTTGTTTAGTTGAACATAATATCAAGGTTGTGAGAACTGAATTTGTTATTGAACCGATAGAGTAATTGATTTAATAACCTGATCGAGACAGAGCTGGTTCAGACCATTTAATTAAATATATAATAAAATTATTTAAAAATAATATAACTTTAAGAAACACAATTTAAAAACCAGATTTGTATGCTAAAAAATTGGACTTTTTTTTCAATTTGTTCGTTCTTAATCGCTTGTTGTATCGAACCAAATCAAATAATGGACTGATTCCCAATTAAATTGATTGAATAGGCCGATTCCATTCGATTCTCATAACATTGGATTATACCACTTATGGTAGGTATGGTAAAACTTTTAAGTCAAGTGCTCATGTATTTTTTTGTATGTTTGATAACTCAAAAAACTCCTTGGCATTTTAGAGTCGGGGAACTTTTAAGAACTTCTAGGAGTACCATTTTAGAGTTGACTTTGACTCTTTAAAAAGTCAAATGATAAATTAATCCTAAATTTTTGAAAAAATAAAGTTTACCCTTAATGAATTGAATTCAATTTTATATTAATACAAGATATACTAACAAAAAGTTGTTTTAATAATTTAATGTTTTGAGAGAAATTATAAAAGAGTTTAATTTTGATGCACTGACGGTGTAAAGAGTTTTACACAGTCATCCAATCAGATCCATGCATTTATTTGACTTTAGAAGTAGTGGACTTGAAAATTAAATGTTTTTGATGATGTGGTAACATCTGATTGGATGTATGTGTAAAACTTTACACTGACGGTGCATGGAAATTAAATTCATTATAAAATATATTTACCAAACGCTATGTGTTCGTTCCTGCTTATGATAGATATTTTGAATTATTTTACCAAATAATTACGTTTTTAACTTTCTTAGAGCAACCTTTTAAAAGTTTGAAAAACTCAGTAACTTTTTATGAGCCACAACATTATCAAAATCGAGCCTTAATCAATCAAATATAAGATATAAAAAAATACATGGTCGTTTTGTTACATTTAAAAATATTAAAAAAAAAGCCTACCAAAAAAATAAAAATATAAATAAGATAATTAGGTAATATTAAAAGCTATAAAATGAAAATAAGACACCAAAAATAAGATAGATAATTAGATATCAACTCAAAAAACTATAAAATGAAAACAATATTAAAATCGGTAATATTATCAATAATTCAATACAATCAACATCGGTAATCCAATATTCTTTTGAAAAGTTTCAAACATACCGGTGTATCAGTATACCTATAATTTATAACAGTTGATCTTAATTAAAAAAAATAAAAAAATATATATAAATCAAAATCAACTGTTACAGATTACAGGTATACCGATACACCGGTATACTTGAAAACTTTCATATTCTTTTATGATCAAATTGATCCCATAACAATTGTTTTACCCCCAATATGTTTATCTCATTTCGGGCTAATTTACCTACTTGCCATTGTTTTAAAAACTTATTATCAAAAAATCATCTTTTTCAAATTATTTACTTCGATTCCACTGTTTTGCTACAATAGCATTTATAATTTTTTTTAGCATTCTGATTAGAAGGCGCATCTGCCGCGTCTTCAATAAAAGAAACGTTGAGAAATCATCTTCAATAAGGAGGTGTTAAAGGGGAACACACATTTCATGAAGAATACTCATTAACTTTTACGAAATGTGTGTTCTCCTTTAGTGCCTCCTTATTGAAGGCGCTTTCCCATTCCGCATTTCTTAGGTTGAAAACGCTTGCCGCAAACGCGTCTCCTACTCAGTATGCAAAATAATAACAGTTAGGTAAATAGTTTGAAAACAATGGTATTTTGATAATAAGATTTTAAAACAATAGCAAACAAGTAAATTAGCCCTTATTTCATTGCTAAACCAGTGAATTTTTTTTTATTGTTTCTCGGTATATCCTAACCCAACAGATCGAGAACTAATCTCTTATGAATCTAAACTTTAGGGTCAAATTTAACATTGACTTGCAATGCCCAACCATGATATTCCCGACTTTCACGAGTCTCAAGAATATGCAGGACGATGAGCACAACACCACCACAAAAACAACAGCAGAAACAAATTGCTTTTTTTGTTTTCCATGAACATATTATTACAACCATAATATACAAATCCAAAACCCCAACCACCAAGTGTTTTTTTTTATTTTAGGTGAGACTCGAAAACGAAAGCTCTTATAATAGGGGAGGGATAATATCATATGAGCTTCATCGGTCTCTAATCATCAGGTATAAAAAAAAAACCTCAACCATCAATTAACCATTCATACTAAAAATACATATTGAATGTTTATTCAAAGAAATTAATTATTCTACTATTACATATTTTGTTATTCGACTAGATTTTTTTTTTAAATAAATAAATAAAATATCATATTTATCATTGTAAACACGCTCGTTGAAATTTACATTTCTGGGTGTCCCTTATATATTTCAGGTTTTACAAACACAAAATAAGCTAGACACATATCTCGAACTTGTAGAACCCGAGATATACTAAAAATAAATTTTGCATCAATTCCAGGTTAAGAGAGCCCGAGATAATGTCATCTACGCACAAAACCTAAAAGGAGAGACACAACTACGAGCTTTACTTGTCACTTGTGAAACAATGCAAAGTTTGTTGTTCTTGCTCGTTTATCAAGGTTTATTAATATTAAATTGTTGAAATGAAAAACCTTCTTTCTCATCAATAGGGATGAGAATGGTGTTAGTCCATAAGCAAATAAATATAAGAAAATAACAAATAAGTCTTACGAAAGCAAGTAAAAGTCAAGATAAAGTACATGATCACTCTTGGTCTTCATCTTCATCTTCTTGGATTCCCATGTGACGCTCCATCCTTTGAAGGCGGCGATCCATTCTTGTTTGGTTTTCTTCAATCCTTTGAAAGCGTTGATCCAAGTTTTGTTCTATGCTTTGAAGGACTTGCATGAGATCACTCATGGATGGTTCTTGTTGACTTGAGGAACCCGGATGCCCTCTAAATCGCATGTGAGGAACTTGCTCTTCTTTTTGAACTTCTTTACCTCTTCCCATATGATGAAGAGTGGCTTCATTAATTTCCGACCACCGTGGATTAAAATGCTTCACATTCTCATTGCTCACATTAATACCAAGATAGTTAAATATGCGAGACCATAAGCATAAATAACCAAGACCACCGGAAGTATCCTTTCTCTTAAGTCTAAGCATATGATGAAGAATTAAATATGGCCAATTAATCTTAATTTCATTAACAATTGCCCACATCAATACGAGGTCTTCATCCGCAACATTCCCATGACCGGAAACTCTAGGCTGAAGAATATAAGTCACAAGATATAGGAGTGTCCTATACTCATCATTCATAGGTTGACAAGGGATTTTCGATTTTTCATTTTGAGTGAGATGAAATAATTCCATAGCCCTCATTTTATCATAACCCCAATCCTCTAATGGAATCTTACCACCCTCAAACAAGCAACCATCTAGTGGTAATTTCCAAATACTAGCCAACCTACTACAATGCACCTTATAGATATTTCTTCCTTGTTTAAATACCATAGAGAAATCCTTAGGATCTTGAGTATTACTCTCTATGCCCAAAGTAGCATATGCAATACTAGTCAAATCCGGATAATACTTATCTCTAAATTGCACAAAATCCATTTCTTTTGTTATAAAAACAACTTAAAACATTTTTAACATGTAGATAACAACTTCAAAACATTGATATCTTTGTTTTACCATAGACCAAATTATAAAACATTTACGGCTATTGTACGACTAACATTTTGACAAAACCTTTTGTTCTTAAACAAAACCTTTCAAGATATTCATAAAACCTTTTCTTTAAAACATTTTCTTGTGTGTGTGTGAGAGAGATAATAAGTTTGGTTCTTGACAAGATAAATACCTAAGTCCTAAGACACTAAACCTTCTTCAATGTTGTGGTCTTCATCTTCTTTTCGTTGTTTGCTTCCTTTCAACGCTTATCCTCAACTTCAATGTTTGTCATTCATCAAAACCTAATCAAATGAACTTATACATATTTTAACATGGTTAACAATTTCTCCCTTTTTGATAATGACAAACATTTTGAGGATATGAACATTTAATTGTAAAACATTGCAAAAGTTCCCCCTGAACTTATGCATTATTCCCCCTAAAAAGGTGCATACGAATTTTCATATAAACAGATATGTTTTCTAAAAACACAACATATTCTCAAAACATTCCTTTTCCCCCTTTGTCATTAGCAAAAAGAAAAGAAGAGGATATTGAAATCAACTATATTTTCCCTTTTTGACATTAATATCATAAGATATATGAAACATAGAAATCAAATAAGAATGTCTTAATAGGTGTACCAAGCCTATTTAAGTCATTCATCAAAGCAAACCTATTTGAGCTTCTTTGATGCCATTTGTTACTGATCATGGCTATCATTGCTATGTAACATGTCATTTGATATCACTTCATAGCTTTAATCTTCCCCCTTAATTTTGCAAATCCATATATGTTTCTTGTTATAGCCTTTTATTCGTCTTACTCTTGAAGAGGTCATTGAATTTGCTTATTTGAGGAAAAATACCTACAACACAATTAAAATTGTATTTTTGGTACCCATATGAATTTGGGTCCTTGGGGGTTAGAATGAGCAAAGTGCCCATATGAATCCAATCTCATATTTTGGCTATGATAACTCATATGCCTAATCTTTGTAAAACAAACAGGTGCAGTATGTCCTATTTTGTTACAATAATGACATGTAACATGCGGATTATGCATCCTAGGCAATTTTCTATATGATTGCCTGATTGTTTGTCTATATGCATTATGATCATTGTTTCTATATGATGCATGTTTATGAGGTTGCCATTTATTTTCATTTCTCCTAAATTTATTAGCAACTTGAGGTTGCCTAATAGATTTCCTAGCCTTTTTATACTCATTTTGGGAGGTGGAAGCTTTGTTTGTATTATAACCAACACCTTCTCTATCGTTAATATGTTTTTGGCTACTTAATATCTTGTCTAAGTTCTTTGAAGATTCATTAAATTTGGCCAAACTATATTTTAATTTCTCTATTTCATGCAAATGCAATTTACAAGAGTCACATGATTCACTATTAGAAATTGCTTTGGCTCTCTCGAGAGATTGATTTTGAAATTTTAAATTTTCATTCTCTTGTTGTAAATTTGCATTAATTTTCTTAATGTTGGAATTCTCATGAGAAACCTTAACAAATTCTTCTAATAATTTGTCATAAGCATCTTGTAATTCACTTTGAGAAAAATTAGAATCACTAACCTCATTTTTATTTGCTATGAGACAAATGTTAGCGTCTTTGTCTTCATTGGAGGAGGTGGATGAATCATCTTCATCTTCCCTTGAAACATACGCCTTATGTTTCTTGTCTTCTTCATATGTGACATTGAGTTTGTCCCATATTTCTTTTGCGGTTTCACATGAAGAAATTATCATGGAGACATCATGTGTAACTGCACAATGAAGAAAATTTATCGCTTTATCATTTGACGGCATTTTCTTCAAATTTTCATTTGTTGGAGTTTGATCTCCTTCTTCAATAATTTTTCAAATTCTTGCATCTTGTGCTCGAATCCATACTCTCATTCTATTCTTCCAATAATAATAGTTTGTACCATCAAAGAGTGGTGGATGAATGGTTGAATGTCCTTCGCTTGCATAGATGTTGTAACTCGTGCTTGGTCCTTCCATGATCTATACTCTCAAACTGTTAAGCTTTTCAGAGAGTTAAGCTCTGATGCCAATAGTTAGTCCATAAGCAAATAAACATAAGAAAATAACAAATAAGTCTTACGAAAGCAAGTAAAACTCAAGATGAAGTACATGATCACTCTTGGTCTTCATCTTCGTCTTCTTGGATTCCCATGTGACACTCCATCCTTTGAAGGCGGCAATCCATTCTTGTTTGGTTTTCTTCAATCCTTTGAAAGCGTTGATCCATGTTTTGTTCCATGCTTTGAAGGACTTGCATGAGATCACTCATGGATGGTTCTTGTTGACTTGAGGAACCCGGATGCCCTCTAAATCGCATGTGAGGAACTTGCTCTTCTTTTTGAACTTCTTTACCTCTTCCCATATGATGAAGAGTGGCTTCATTAATTTCCGACCACCGTGGATTAAAATGCTTCACATTCTCATTGCTCACATTAATACCAAGATAGTTAAATATGCGAGACCATAAGCATAAATAACCAAGACCACCGGAAGTATCCTTTCTCTTAAGTCTAAGCATATGATGAAGAATTAAATATGGCCAATTAATCTTAATTTCATTAACCATTGCCCACATCAATACGAGGTCTTCATCCACAACATTCCCATGACCGGAAACTCTAGGCTGAAGAATATAAGTCACAAGATATAGGAGTGTCCTATACTCATCATTCATAGGTTGACAAGGGATTTTCGATTTTTC
>JASCZI010211547.1:97624-109426 GCA_036250425.1 Stylosanthes scabra
TTTCATCAAACATTGTCTAATGTCTCTAGTGGTGCGGAGCTTGTAAGATTTAAAGTGATTACGCAAGTGCGAAGTTCCTTGTTTTGGGTCACCAAGGAGCTTTTTTTTGCAATAAACACACTCAACTTTTTTAAGACCGTTAACCTCCATTCTAGTAAAGTGATTCCAGACATCTGAGGTTGTCTTCCTTTTCCGAGTATCAATTGAACTAGTTGCTGCACCTTCATTTGTCGCTGCCGTCTCGGTTGGGGGTTCTTGAGCTTGCGTTTGAGGCGGCTCTTGAGTTGGTTGAGATGGTTGTGATGGTTGAGACGGTTGATCAAAACTTGCAGCCCATGGCGTACTCTTATCGAGAGTATTGCTCATGGCTTCCGAAGAGGACATTTTATCAATCCTATAACAATAATTCAAAAGTAAAGAAGAGCATCACAACAAAGTAAAAAAGCAGCAAATTAAAAAGAATTGACAACTTGCTTAAATAATCAACATGTCTACAAGTATTGCACATTTCACATTTGCATCTAACGTGCTCAGAAGCAGCATCCAAGGGAGAGCATATCAACAAGTTCAATGACAATAATTGATATAAAAACTCATAGTCATAATGCTTCGGTTTCTTACTGTTAACAAGTTAAATGACATAATCTAACTATCTAAGGCTACGTAAAACATAAATACAAATAAATATATATAAAAATTAAATTAAAAATATCATAATGCTTGCTTGGTTTCTTACTGTTAGCATGAAATTAACTCATAGTCATTAGTTTCTTTCTCATTAAAATAATTGTAGCCTCATTATTTAAAGGCATTGATATATTTCCTCTGCCCAATAAGGAAATCATTCAAGAGCTCAACCAAAATCAACAGAAACAAGAATATGGATTCTCAAGAATAGTTGCAAAAATTGAAAGATAAGAACATTCACATATTCCTTCTGCAAAATAAGGAAATCATCCAAGAACTCAACCAAAATAAATAAAAAAACAAGAATATGGGTTCTTAAAAAGTCAAAATTAGTTGCAAAATATGAAAAACAAGAACATTGATATATTCTCTCTGCACAATAAAGAAATCAGCCAAGGACTCAACCAAAATCAACAAAAATAAGAGTATGGGTTCTTAAGAAGAGTTGCAGAAGTTGAAAAACAAAAGCAAGGGTTCTCAAAAATAAGAATAAGGGTTCTAAAATTAAACAACACACAAGTAATCAACCAAAAAAAAAAAACGTACCTTGGACGGCGTTGAAGCTAGACGGCGGTGGCTGGTCACCGGTCGGTTGTTGCTGCACGAGGACGGCGCTGGTCTCCGGTCGGGTGTTGCTGCACGACTGGACGGCGCTGCTACTTGAAGATGACGTGATGGAGAGTGGAGACAGAGCAAGAATGTGAGACAGAGAAGATGGTGGTGGACATTTGGATGGCCGAGGCAGCGGCACTACTGGTGGTGGCGGCGGCAGTACTTATGGTGGAGAGAGTGAGTGACGGTACAATGAGTGAGTGTAGTCTGAGGGTTGAAGAGAGGCAGCAGCAGTGCAGCACAAATCACAAATGCACAAATGAAATTAGGGTTAGCAAATAAAAGTTATATATATATAGATGGGGTTATTTTTGTAATTTTCTTTTAAACGGGTATTATACGGGTACCCGCGGGGCGGATACCTCTACCCCCGCCCCCGCCCCCGCCCCATTTAATAAACGGGTACCCGCCCCTGCTGGGGGTTTTGCCACCCCTATGTGTAACACAGGCGGAAACCCCACTGGCTCAAATTTGAAAACGCGCATGCTTCTTCTTCTCAATTTCTCACAACTTTTCCACCTCCTTCTTCCTGCTACTATGTCGCCATCGTCGTTGTCGTCGATGTCACTGCCATCATCGTCATAATATTTTTTTTCTTCTTCTTCCACTCTCTCCTCCTCCCCTTTTTCTTCCTCCTCCTCTGTTATGCTGTTGTTGATGTTGATGATCTTCCTTTTATTTTTCTTCTAACAGAACCGGCTTTGCATATAAAACAGAAACATATTTTTTTATAGCTCATCAAACTCCAAAAGAAGATCAGAGTACATTTGAGTACATAATAAAAAATAAAAAACATAAAGCATAAACACAAACCAAATCAAAACTCAGAATCAAATTTCTTATAAAAACAAAATCGGATTTGTTTAACAAAAGAAATGAATTGCTACTCTTCTTCTTCTACTTCATCATTTTCTTTAATGAATTGCATCTAATTACAAAAATAGAACCAGATTTCTTCTAAAAACTGAACCGAATTTGTCAAAATAAAAGAAATGTATTTCTCTTTTCTTCTTCTTCATTATCTCATCGTTGTCGTCATCGTCGTCTCCTCCTCCCCGTCGCCATTGCTTTCATCATGGTCGTCATCATTGTCGTCATCTTCTTCTCCTCCAATATCAATGTCATCATCAGTGTCACCGTTTTCTTCGTCTCTCTCCTCCTCCTCATCATCGATGGTCGTGGTTATCGTTGTCTTCTTCTTCTTTTTTCTTCTTTTCCTTCTCTGTACGTTGACGTGAAAAGCATGTGAAAAAAAGGATTTGGTTGGTTAAAATGCTTGGTTGCATGGAATTATTGATCATTTTAATATTAAATAAAAGTATATTATTATATTATTTCACATTAAAATAATCTTCTATCATATAAATAAATGACTCAGTTAAATTTAGTTAGGTAAAATAAATATACACATAGTATTATCTTATTTTTATTATCTTAAGAATTTATTCCCTTTACAAAATTTTCCTTTTTTTTTTATAAAGTGAAACAAAAACAAAAAAAAAACTTTTTTGAAAAGAAAAGGTAGAAAACGTGTGCCGCGTGCATGATATTAAAAATTTGAATGTTTTATCATTTTCCTTAGACTCTCTAGTCTTAGATAAATGTCTACTTTTCTTATTTTGTTCATAAAAAATATTTGTTGTGTATTGAAAAAAGTTAGTCTATGTGTATTATTATATACATCTATATATATTATTTAGCAACATAAAAAAATATAAATATTAGTACAGAAATATTTATACTAATAATTACATTTTTTTATGTTACTAGATGATATGTAAAATAATATATATAATATTACCGAAAAAATTATATGATTCATGGCGTGTTTTATTAGGATTAAAATTTTTTAATAAATGAAAAAAAACTTATAAAAGTTATTAAAAAGACAGAGTTAAAAAGAATTTTAGTAAAAAATATGAAGAGTAAAGGATTAAAAAAAATATTGATAATGAATAATTAATTTATTAATATTAACCAAATTAAAAGTAAAAGTAAAATAGTAATTAGAAATGAATTTTACTTTACCGCACCATTGATTAATCAAATAATAATGGATACTTTCGCATGCGTTTTTATCATGTTCTTTCGATTATTTTAACAATATTACTTGGTAATCAATAAAAATTTAGCCAACAACTTGAATTGGATCTCTGTATTTTTAGGTTTTAGATATTATATTTTTTAAAAAATACAAAATTAGCTGATAGTTATTTTTTGTTTCGAATGTTCTATGATTTTTATTATGGATGTTATATTAACAATAGTTATAAATATTTTATTTTTTATTGATTGATTTATTAATTAAAAATTATTGGTTATTTTTCTTATCTTAATTATTTTTTCCTTGTCTTTTAATTTTAAACAATGACAAGAAAATCAAATTTCTTTCATTTGTCAAAATGGGGGCATAGTCATAGTGAGTCTAATTAATTTTTCTGTGGAATAGTGTGTCCAATTAATTGTTATGCAAAAGTAGTTGTTCTCCTTTGCCTATCAATTTAGAATAATTTTTTTTGGTGACTAGTTTTATAGTAGCATCAAATTGAATTTTGACTCCAAAAAGTATCCTTTTATTATTATTTATTTATTAAATAATAATAAAAAGTGACATTAATTTTAATTATATTTTATAAATGTTGTCAAACTTTTATAGTCAATATATTATTCCAAATTAGAAGCTGGAGAATTAATTAATATCATCCAAAGAAAGATGAGATGAGCCAAGACGACTAACGAGTACACCTAATAGCTAATACCATTGCTAATCAGCAACAACACACCACGTGACTACACCACATGAAGAAAATAAAATCAAAATCAAATATTAGGAATTAATAGGAAGTCAATAAGTGTAATTAGGAAAATAATAGATGGTAAAAAAAAAATCTATTAATTATTATTGGCTAATAAACTATGAGCTCCCTAAACTTTTTCAATCAAAACGGCCGAAACAGCCCAAGGTTTTTACATTTCTACTAATATAATCATCTCTTAAATCCTAACTAAGTCAATAAGTCAATTCAATTCTAACGACAACGTTAATAATAATTATTATTTTCGTCCTTCTCTCAAATTTGAGCCAAGGAAGAAAAATTTTAAAAATTCGTATAATTATAGTTAACTAGCTATAATAAGTAGTAATGATTTATTTATTTTGATTTTTGCTTATATTTATTAATTAATATTAAAATAAATATTAAATAGAACCTATTAAATATTATAGATATGTAATAGATATTATGCATGTACACACAATTATAAATATTAAGTTAAATAAAATAGATTTGAATTATGATTCTACTGAGGGTGGGTTTGGTAAAGCTTTTCGGTTAAGTGTTTCTGCTTTCAAAAAGCATGAGCCATTTTTTTGCGTTTAGTAATTCAAAAAGCCAAGGAACTTTTGCTCCCAGCTTTTGAGAGTCAGGGATGCTTTTGAGAACCCGTAAGAGTAGCTTTTCAAAGCTGACTCTGACTTCTCAAAAAGCAAAATAACAAATTAACCTTATATTTTAATAAAGAGGACTACTAACATGCTGATGCACAAAATAACTTTTTTTTAAGACGACAAATGTCCAATGACAATCAAACAAGTGTCAAAATTGAGTAAGCATCCAGGAAAGGTGATTAAGATGCACTTAATTAGTATATCTTTTATTTCCTAAAGCATTTCAAACATTAATTTAATAAGGTCATTTATTTTATTTTATTTATTAAATTAAACTGCAAAATAAAAATATCTTTTATAAAATCAATATTATTGTACTGAAATTATTCTTATATAATAAGTACATTTTTATTTAAACAATAAAATTATTCAGCCTTTTTGTAAAAAATTATTTTATATCTCTACTTCAATTAATATTTAAATGGTTTTCTATACAATAACTAATAATATATTTTGTTTCTTTTTCTTCGAAATAGCAATAATTAATAATATTTATAAAAAAATCATTTCTTTCATAACAAAATGAAAAAAGTTATAGTAACTTTATCCAATTTTCTTGATTCAATGAAATTTTTTTCTTGAATGGAGTCAATTGACATTTTATTTTTATTTTACATTCAATTTAAAAATAAAAAGACTAAAAAATATTATGAACCATTTTAATTAGATAAATGATTAATATTACCCATAAATTTCACATTATTAAATTATTAAAAAATATTTTCATTGCAAATAAAATTGAAATTATGTTTATTATTTTTATTAATTTATTTCTATTATTTTATCAATTTAACCAACGTATTTATGAATTGATAAGATTTGATGCTTTCAATTAATGCTTGACTTTAGCACTCTTTCCATAATTAATTAAAACTAAATATCATCCTTAGCAAAAAGTTGTTTTGGGTGTTTGTAGGTGAGTGGCGCCCTTTAATAAAAAAATAATTTTATCCTCAATTAATTATATTTAATTTTATATTAATGCATCACGTACTAATAAAAAGATTGTTGTAGTAATTTATTACTATGAGAGGCACTATTAAATAAATTTACCAAATGCGATATGTGTGACTTCTGCTTATTGAGAATAATTTTGAGTTATTTTACCAAATGATCATCATGTGGCTTTTCTTCAACCGCTTTTTGAGAATACAAAAGTTCAGCCGCTTTTTGAGAGCCACAACATTACCAAACCAAGCCTAAAATTGGTATAGTCACTCAGCTTACAATCTGCCTAACCTTATTGTGATGCATGGTCCAAAACGCTTACCTTCATTACTGTTAATTAAACCGAATTCAATGCTTGACCACCCCAAAAGGGTGTTGTTTATTTTAATTAATTCAACTATGACTTTTTTTTAAAACTTTTTCTAGTGATCCTACTTTCACTAAAAAATTTTCCAACTGTACCAAAAAATAATTAAAAAAAACCTTTTTACTTAAAAAATATTTTTGACAAATCAATTTAATAAAAAATATTTTTTTATGAAAAATGAAAATAAACACTATTATTTTATAGATTTATTTAAGGTACTTGTTTAAATTTAAATTACTGATAATAGTAGAAACTTTTAAAACTCTTTCTTTGATAAATAATAAAATAAACATATTAAAACTTCAACTTTTTAGTATTTTCACAAAAAATCTCTATAAAACGGAAAAAATAGATATGAGGCCATCCATAATTTGTGATTTTTAAAAATTGAAAAATGCAGGTAATCAATAATTTTTTAACCAACAAATTAGCCAACAAAAAATAGAACATCTGTAACTACTGTTTATAGAACATTCATAATAAAAGTCATAAAACATCTGAAATCTAAAATAATCATCAGCCAACTTTATATTTTTTTAGAAACAGAATATCTAAAACCTAAAGAAATAAAACATCCAATTTAAGTTGTTGGCTAATGTTAGCTGAATTTTTATTAATTATCTAGCATTGTTGTTTAAAAAAATATTATATTTTTGTTATTTTCTAAATTATGGGAACCATTTATAAACAGAAAAAACGGATGGAGTGTTTTGCACTTTTATGTTTTAAATTCAGAAATATAGAAGTTTTGTTTATAGTAAATGGACAAAAGTATACATGAAAGTTTTTGGAGTGGACAAAAGTACACATTAAAGATTCGAGTTGCAAAATGTACACATCAAAGATTATGATTCATGGACAAAAGTAACCTGCCGTTAGAGAAACTCCGTTGCTGTTAAGTTTTATGTACACCTATCAGTTAGAGGGATTAGCTGGCACTGTTTATCATCAGCTGTGAATGGTGATGTGGAAATAGGATGTTTTTTAAAAAATAGAAATACAAAACCCACACCACAAATTCACCCAATTGCTGCAAAATCAGATTCACCCAAAATCAAGAGATGGGTGAGGAGGCCTCTTCTAGTTTTGAAGATCTAATGAAGACCCCTTCAGGACTGAGCAGCCCATCAAACTCTGGCGCATCATCAATTGTAGGTTGTCAAGAAGAAAATTGAAGAGACACACAAACAATGATGGACAATGCTACCATGGGATGAACGCAGTTTATTGAAGTCGCGTATGAAGGTGAACCCTAATAGATGGTTCTTATGTTATCCTTATCATAAGGCTTTCATTTCTTTCTTCTTGCTCCTTCTATTTTATTGTTAAGGACCTTCTGTTGTACATTTGATAATGTTTATTTTGTTTTCTTGTTATTTTGTTTTATGTAAAATAGAAGTATGAGATGAAACGTAAGTACTTCGTTTGGTTTGGTGAAATAAAAGACCTTGACACACAAGGACACCTTCGACTAGAACTTATCACAACATCCATATGCAGGAGAAGAAAATGCCAGCATAAGTCATGCGTGCTTTGCAGAAGATGCAAATTATCAAGTCATGGTCAATAAAATTTCCAGGGTGAGATATCACATTAGTGATCTTAGAAAGTAGGTAATTGGTCTGTATGTTGTCTTGGAACTAATGTGTGTGATCAAATTGTACTATCTAGGTAAATAAGTTGTTTAAGTTTGTGTTTAGTGTAAGTAAATCAAGTAATGCAATCAAATGTAATTGATCGAAATTGACAAGCATACTCATCTCAATTCAATGTTTCTGTTTTATCAGGTTATCAACAATGTAGTCCTGTGATATAAATTACCAGTTCTCTAAATATGAAACTTATAATATTATGTTGTGTCATAAAGACCTACTCAATGCAAATGATTTAGTAGTTTGCACTTTGTTGTGTCATAAAGACCTGCTCAATCTCACAATCTAATATTATGACTAGAAAATTAACTCACAACGACACAATATATCAATACTAAACTATGTCATTAGAACTCAAAATGAGTAGTAAATCAAAATCCAGATTAACAGTGAGATATTTCAAAAGTTCCAACTTTATAACCATAAATGATAAAGACAAACATGAAGCTAAATTCCACCTAGACATAAAGCTAAAACATAGAGCATTGTTTCATAAGTTGGTCTTTTTCACACTGCCCTTAAAATACAAAACATCATCCATAAAACACATTTCAAAAAACACTATTTCTGCTCAACCAAACTTCACTTTTCCTTGTGTAATTTCAGCTTCAAAGTTTTGTTGAAGCAAGATTTTTGTTGTTATGTGTTCCACCTCTACTTGTTATGGCTTTTTTTACATTGGGATAACATTTGTTGCATTGGGGTTTGAGACCTTAGGTCCATCTCTATTTTGGGGTGCTATGCTAGGAATTGGCATGAAATTCAGTACACTCTATGGTCGGTGGAATTGTTGTTGCTGGCTTAACTGAAACAATTACAATAAATATATAAACCAGTTCTCAACTCAATTGTAAAAAATTATGTATATCATGTCCCAAAGCTTAAAAAAGAAGAGAAAAGTAGGTATATACTTGTGATGTTGCCGCCTCTGCTGCTATGGCCTCTTCTTCTTGACACCATTGTAGGGGTGTCTCTTTAATTTTCTTCTTGACAACCCCCCTATTGAGGATGCGCCGGAATCAGTTGGGTTTGTCACTCCTACATGTGTTCTCATTAAACCTTCGTAATTGGAAGAGACTTCACCACCCATCCTTGATTTTGGATGACTCTGATTTTGCAGCAATGGATGAAATAAGAAATTAGGGTTCAAATCAATTGGGTTGTGGATTTTATAATTTGTATTTTATTTTTTCTTTTTGTTAAAAACATCATATTTCCACATCACCATCTCCACTAGATAATAACCAGTGCCATGTAATCACTCTTACTGACATCTGTACAGTAGACTTAACGGAAACAGAGCATCCTTAACAGCAGGTTACTTTTGTCCATCAACTATAATCTTTGATATGTACATTTTGCAATTCGAATCTTTCATATATTTTTGTCTACTCCAAAAATTTTCATGAGTACTTTTGTCTATTTATTTAAAATGTTTAAATTATATTATTAAAAAGGTTATTGCAGGATGTGTTTCTCTTTTCAGTTTTCACTATTTTTAATTTTTTAGTTTTTACAAAAGAAATCGCTGCATGCCATCGATTTTGCCTTCATCATGTGATATATCTTTATCATTTCACAACTCTTCCACCAATTAATACAAAGTTAAAATTGCCATCAAACACTTTAATAAGTGTTTTCTGGACTTTTAACAACAAAAAGTCTTATTCAACCTGCATTCCTAATATATACATGTATTATCATATTGTAAATAAATTTGATTATTTTAATATACAGATTTAATTATTCTATTACAAACATATACAAAATATAATTGCTAATTTGTTAATTAGTTTCTTGTGTACGTACAATATTTTATTTTTTAAATTATATTTACTGTAACTTAGCTTTTTGGTGACACGATTTAAGCGGAAAAATTTTAAATACAAAATTTTAATAGAATTTTAAATAGATTTTACACTCGCTTAGAATAAAATTTTAATTTGTCCACCTTATGCATTGCCGCTCTTAAAATTAAGGAGATGTTATAAAACTGAAGTTATAAAAGAGAGAATAAGAGAAAAGTAATAAAGAAAGTTAGAAAGAGCAATAGCGAGAATTTTTTATTGATTTTTGAATATTAAAAACTTATGAAATCAAAGCCCTATTTATAGTTGGAAATTTACTATTACATGAAAATGAATGAACGGCTATGATTCATTTACTATGCGACATAGTAACTTGATTATGAATGGACGGCTACGATTGATTTACTATGCACGCATAGTGCGCGCACAGTAAACGGCGGCTTAGCCGCCTCAATCATTCACAAAACTCCCCCTTGGACGTCCATTACAGATATGCCTCATTAAAAACCTCGTCAAGAAAAACCCTGTGGGAAAAAACCCGACTGAGGGAAAAAGAGTACGATATCCTGTATGATGAGTCCTGCCTCGTTAAAAACCTTGTCCGGAAAAACCTCGTGGGATAAAAACCAGATCAAGGGAAAAAGAGCACAGTCTTCCCCTGTTGGTAATATCATTTGATATCTTGCAATCGTCGCATGCCGATTTTGCATACCAACTTTTCAAATGTGGATCTCGGGAGTGCTTTTGTGAATAAGTCCGCCAGATTATCACTTGAGCGGATATGTTAAACATCAATCGGCCCTTGATTTGAAGGTCGTGAGTGAAGAAGAACTTGGGAGAAATATGCTTCGTTCTATAACCCTTGATGTATCCAGTCTTGAACTGAGCGATGCATGCCGTGTTATCTTTATACAGAGTTGTTGGAGCTATCTTCGCATCAGACAACCCGCATGATGATTGAATATAGCCAATCAAATTCCTCAGCCAAAAGCATTCACGACTTGCTTCATGTATTGCTAGTATATCGGCATGATTTGAAGAAGTCGCAGCTATAGTCTGCTTCTTAGATCTCCATGATATTGCAGTGTCACCAAATGTGAACAAGTATCCTGTTTGAGATCTACCTTTATGGGGATCATATAGATACCCTGTATCTGCATAACCCACCAATCGTGGTTTGGATTCATATTTATAAAATAACCTCATATCAGCCGTTCCACGAAGATACCTAAAGATTTGCTTAATTCCTTGCTAATAAATTTACAGCGAACGATATATCAGGTCGCGTATTATTAGCAAGATACATCAATGCTCTAATAGCACTGAGATATTGTACTTCAGGACCAAGAACTTTTTCATTATCTTCTTTAGGTCGGAACAGATCCTTTTTCAAATCTAATGATCTTACGACCATTGGGGTACTTACTAGATGTGATTCATTCATGTAAAATCTCTTGAGAATTTCTTAGTGTAAGTCTTTTGATGGATAAATATCTCATCCTTCATGTGCTCGATCTGCAGGCCGAGACAGAACTTAGTTTTTTCCAAGATCTTTCATTTTGAATTCTTCTTTCAGAATATCAACAATCTTGGGGATCTCTTCTAGAGATCCAATGGTATTTAAATCATCAACATACACTATAATTATAATGAATCCAAATACAGATTTCTTTATGAAAACACATGGGCAAATGTCATCATTTTTGAACCCATTTTTCATCAAATACTCTGTAAGACGATTATACCACATCCTTCTGGATTGCTTTAGACCACATAAAGATCTTTGCAATTTAACAGAGTATAAACCTTGATTATTTGCTTTGGTTGTCTCAGATATCTTTAATCCTTCAGGGATTTTCATATAGATATCACGATCTAATGACCCATATAAATAGGATGTGACTACATCCATTAGATGCATCTTTAGCTTATGATATGCAGATAAGCCAATTCAAATACCTCAAGGTAATTGCATCTACTACAATCATATCCACTTCAGGGGAATATATATTTCTTTAAAAGCTTTATGCCATAAGCAAAGCCTATTAATATATATTTTTCTCATTTCATTTTTCTCAAGGAATACACGTCTGTATTCAACAAATTTTACATCTTCTAGTGTATGGACTACAGGTCCAAAAGCTTCACATTTAGTGAAAAATTTAAGCTCACAGGGCTTATTTTATTTCAGCCAATCTTTTCTTTGTCGACATTAATTCTTGGCTTTAGATCCTCATTTATATATAACATACAAATGTTTGCAAACATATCATTTATGAT
>JASCZI010211548.1:10762-22642 GCA_036250425.1 Stylosanthes scabra
TATAGAATGGTTGGATTAGTATGGAAGTGCAAATTGATATCCAATTCCAGGAACACACAACATGGAGCCTTGATGATGAGTGGATTAGTTTTCAAATAGTTGCTGATGGAGGTAGCAAGAAAGGATTTCATATATAATCACATGATATCATTTTAATTTTATTAGTTACAAAGAGACAAGAAGTTGTGAAGGAGTGGCTTAGTTGGCTAAAGAGAATAAAAAACTTATGTGTATTAAATGGTGATTTAATTCATGCTGCCGTGGTTGGTGCAAATCAACAAAAAAGAAATTGAATATCCAATAATTAGATGTTTTTATGTAAATACAAATTAAGATTATGAAATACAGAGAGTGAATGAATATAATTTTAATTTCAACTTTTTATTAGGCACATATTCCAAATATACACAAATTTAATTTATATATCATTGGAATTTATAAATACAATCATGTTAAGTTGAATTTTATTGTTTACTAATAATTATATATTAACGTTGACAATAAAATAAAATTTATTTCTTTAAGTGGAATAATAATAAATACTCTTTACATATTAACAAAATTATTAAAGTATATATACTTTCCTATTATATCAATTAGTGAAGATAAAAAATGTTTAAAGAAGACAAAATAAAAAATATTTAAGGTAAGATAATATAAATAATGTGTTATTAGTTATTTAAGGGTATATAATTAGTGTTAGCCTTATATTATTTATATTTATTTTGAAAAATAATTTGCAATATTCCATCAATTTTGACATGATAGTCAATAGGTAAATTTCAACAAAAATATCTGTAATTATATTATAATTTAAAAGATATTAAGAATGTTAAGATTATTTCACAAAGTTTTTTTTAAAGTATTTGTTTTTTCAATAAATTTTGTATTTATTAATTACCATATATAATAAAATTATAAAAAATAGATCCATTACAATAATTAAATAAAATAGATAAATTTTTTAATATACAGATATACGTGAAAGTCGTTTTTAAAAAGTAATTGATTGAAACGGGTTCTGCAATAAGGTAAATAAAATATGTCTATTTATTATTTGAATTCCGCGTGAACATTCTAGTTAGTGCTTTATTATTGCATAAGCGCATACTACGAGAACGAGATGATTCTGCGATTTTTTCTCTCTGATTGTCTTCTTCTGTCAAAAGTTGTTTGCTTTTGTTGCAATCAATGCAATTGTGATCATCATTTTGCTGAATTAGCTGGCATATTCCTCTTTTGAGGTCATGTGGGGCTTTTGATAAGAACTCTCCGTCAAGTGCATAGAAGGGAATCTTGAACTTGGATACTGCTTCATATTCCTTTTCATTAATCTGTTCATTCTTGTTAGAAATCAAGAGAAAGCTTTCTTCTTCAGTCCCAATCTGGAAAGCATTAACCTTGATTCTACTCGTTGCTTGAATTCCTTGTGATCTCTGGAAAACTCTTGCTATTGCTCCACAGATTTGAAACGGATCAAAACACCCATCAAATTGACAAGTATTATTGTGATCCTTGATTGGGAAGAACATTCTATTATGGAACTTCTTCATGTGTATGTAGTGAATTGATGGAACTAATAGTTCCCCATTCACTCCAAATACTGGTTGAGAGCTTGTAAAGTTGAGAATAATACCTTCATCTTCTTCTCCATTGTTGTTGACAATGGATAGAAAAAGCATTGCTGCTTCTGATAGTCTCTTTGGGAGACCATTTAATTTTCCCTTAAAGTCAGAGAAAACAATTAATGAAGATATTAATCCACATTTGAAGAACAATTCAATGTCCTCTTGATTGGCATTTGTGAATAATATCACTTTTGTAATTTGATCTTTGAGAATTGGGTAGAAACCCAATTCATCTTTGTTTTCTTTTGTCCAGCTTCCAATTCTTGTAATGGCTGCTGCCATTTCTTCTTTTGATAAACAGTTATTCGGACTTGTTCGTGAATCACGAACAAGCCTTTGGGTGGTTGGTGAGTCGCCACTACCACGCTTGATGAGCTTTCGTTGATTGATAGGATTTGATTCTTCTGAAGCTTTTAGTTGAGCTTTTTTTGGTTGATTGTTTTTCATCACGCTTGTTGATGCTACTTCTCGTTTTCTTTTACCAGAGTTTGATCTATTGATTTCCGCCACGCTTTCTTCGTGGCGAAGTAACTCTGAATTGGATTTTCTTAGAGATTGAATACTCTTCTTGAAAGTTGCTATGTTGGCTCTGATTGTTTTGCAATGAAGGCTGTAATCTTGAAGCTCTTTTTCAAGGGCTGGTACTTTATCTCTGAGGTGAATACTCTTCTTGAAAGTTGCTATGTTGGCTCTGATTGTTTTGCAATAAAGGCTGTAATCTTGAAGCTCTTTTTCAAGGGCTTGTAATTTATCTGTGAGGGATTTTATTGCTGCATCCATTCGCTTAACTTGTAAGGTTGTCCCCGATTTGTTTGTGTGCTTCTATTTCTTTTTTTTGGTAATTGTGTGCTTCTATTTCTGAAGTAATTTGTTGTTTATTCTTTTGCCTTTCACTATTATTGTAGTGAACTGATAATTTGTTCCTGAAATTATGAGTCATAACAAGAAATTAAATACTTTTATTAAAGATTATAACTTTAAGAAAATAAATATTTAACTTGCTAGAAAATACCCTGTATTTATGAGGAAATATACTCATGCCCAAGAAATATTTAACTTGTTTATCCTATATTTAGTCATTCATGGAACAACAAAAATAAAACACATTATAACAGATAATTTATCCTATAATTTTAAGGAGAATTTTACAATGAAGAGGTCTTTACATTCATTCTATGAAGAGAACTTATAAATTCTACTTTAAAAATAAATAAAAACAAAAGAAAATAAGACATCTAATCAAACTCATCATAAAAACTTTTCATCTCTTCATCATTATTCCTCTTCACCGTAGTAGACACCTAATTTTAAAGGTGTTTGGTAGCATCCATCTTTCTAATATATCAATATTTGAGATCTATGATTATAGGGCGCAATTTTTTTTTTTTTTGACAAAATATAGAGATAACATTTGTAAACTCTTGAGGCTTGAGCCATGGTTTAAAATTTTTTAAAACAATTTCTCAAAAATTATAAAAAATTTCAAATTGCCTCTTTGATTTTATGTGTTTTTTAAAAGAGATAGCATTGTCTAATAAATATGAACATCGG
The DNA here is from genome assembly GCA_036250425.1 of Stylosanthes scabra. Taxonomy (NCBI): domain Eukaryota; kingdom Viridiplantae; phylum Streptophyta; class Magnoliopsida; order Fabales; family Fabaceae; genus Stylosanthes; species Stylosanthes scabra. The sequence continues at coordinate 13,942 of JASCZI010211548.1, forward strand.
TAAACACTAGAACTAATTTAGTTAATTACTATTAAAAAAAAAACACCAGACAGCCCTTTATGAGTTTACGGCCATACCTTCGGTCCGCCGGAACCGAGGAATAATGAGGGATGTTCTTAAAGTTGAGCAGTAACTCCATTTTTTCCTTTGAAGCTTTGTTGCCCTGCAAAATTTCAGTATTCTTAAGTTATCAGAGAGCTTGTTTGAGTTTGTGTATAAACACTACACAGATGAAAAGATCCAAAATAAACAAGATTATATAATATTAATACTAAACAAGCAATTCTGATTAGGCATCAATGAGGTAATATGCTACAAAGAATGTAACAAACCTTCGTATTTCGATTTGGGATTGGAAGACCATAATAGGTATTTAATTAATTATTTCGTGGACACTAATGTTGCAGAAAGAAAAGTGAAAGAGAGCGGTGGGTGACAGAAGTAGTGATATGAATCTTATCGTGAATCAGGTTGCAATTTGCAAAGCTTAATGATTTATTTATAGGAAAATATTTAGAATTAGGACCAAATAAATATAAAATTAATTTTAACACACATCGTAGGTTTTATACTCGTATTAAATCAATAAAAATATCTTTATTTTCTATTAATTCTCTAGAACAGATGTCCCTCCTATTTTATGGGTCGTGTCCAGAAATGTTCCTCTTATTTTGATAACATATTGTTTTTTCTATAAATTTATATAAATATATAATTTTTTTTTAAAATATTGATAATCAATATTTTTTTAACTGAGTGCTAATCAATAATTTTATTCTTCATCATTAAACTAATACAATTATTTTAAATAGTCTATTATATGTTATTTTGAATGATTTCTATCCTCTATTATTTCATATAATAAGTTTTTATATTGCTTTTATATATTGTGTTTTTTTAGTGGCAGAGATTTTATTAATTACCTATAAATTTTATTTTATTATTTAATGTCAAAGAAAATATAAAAAAATATCATATCTTATGTGCTATGGCTCTTATTTTATTTATGTGCTATGGATCTTACTTTATTTATTTAATAAATTTTTAATTAAATAATAAAATAAAAGAAAGTTAAGTGATTATTTAAAAAGTAAATAATTTGATAAAAGTTGGTTTAAAAACAAAACCAAAATGCAGTTTTTTTTTTTCAATAGAACTCTTTCCTTTCTCCCACTTACTAAAGAAATAACAAAAAGAAGGAATAAAAGATCGAAGAGAAAGGAATAGACAGAATATTCTTCATAATAATACATACTAGCCACACTGAGATTAATAATTGTATCCATCTTAAGTTGTGAAAAAAATAAATTTTGAAAATCCTAAAAACATGAAAGATAATCTCATAATATACACTAAAAACTATATTAATAATTAAATTTACATTTTTTTTTCTAGAATTCTTGCGCTAAGAAAAAAGAGGTAGTGATTTTCATTTGATTATTAAACATGTACGCCGTTTAACTTATTCAAAATTGAACTACTCTTGGAAAACATTATAGAATGGGTTAGAATAACGTACTTTAAAAAATGCGCTCCAGCACTAATCACCAAAGTTACACAAAAAATAAAAAATTTTTAGTAAGAGAAAGTTTTGGGAGTCAACGTTAGGGAGCACATATGGAGCCAATATCAATTTTCTTTATCTTTTCTTTTCTCTTTTACCAATCATTATTTTCCTAATTACATTCATGGGCTCCCTAACGTTGACTCCCTAGTATTACTCTTTTAGTAAAAAAAGGATACAAATTAAATGTTATCTATTACACAAAAAAATACTTAAAAGATAAATGCTAATGTTTTAAAAAATTGGGGCCTAGACAACAAAAAAGTCACCAATAATTGCTACCTTATCAACTAAATCGAAATGGAGGACTAGGATCCACTAGTTTTTACGTTTTAATCTCACTTATGAGTTAACTTTGTAAAATTCCTCTCATTAAACAAATCCCACCGCTTCAAAAAAAAAACCTAGCAAGGCATGAATGTTGAGGGCTGCCGCCGCCTACCTTGCAAGGCGACGGTGGCCCTCCCCCCCTTTTCTCTTCCAATCCTTTCTTTTCCCATGGGGCCACTTCTTTCACTAGGAGAGACTTTCTCTCAACTTTGGAGAGCTCATGGGAACTTAAGGTTCTCAAATGCAACTTATAACAACTCACACCGCCAGGACACCGCCTAAATCACCGCCGGGCAGGACCTCCTTTTTTTTTTTTAGTGCATCGCTTTCACCACCGCTTGAGATCCTGGTCCTTACCCACACAAATAGTTGTGGGAAATATGGTCGAACAAGGCCAGATAACGAAGAATCAAAGTCTGTTCTTGTTATTTCCCGTCTATTTCGGTGGATGGAGACCTCGATGAATTTCTACAGCAACTTATTACCCAATTTGCAAGAGGCAGGAGCACATGAGCAAGCTTTAGTGCAGGAAGACAATGCATGGCGCACCTCCATCTAACAGCAGGTTCGGCCGCCTTCCCCATTCACACAAGTGAATCGTACGCACAAACCAAGCGCAGGTTAGTCTGCCCGGGAGGACGCCGGTGTATGAACGGATTGAGTAGGAGGTGAAGCAGTCAGGGCAGACTATGGGACGTAGCAGATCGATCACGAGTGCGGTGCAGCCACGGAGGCAGCAACTTCGCATCTGCAATGTCGCCGGAGACGCCAACGGATGCCGATGACAAAGCCGCCTTCGCGGAAACTCTGACGACGAGCTCTGCTGCAACTCGAACGGGAACTAAAGCTCCAAAGGTTTCCGGCGTGTCTCTCTCAACACAACAAACAAACGGCGTCGTCGGAATGATGAATGACGGAGCAACGGCGGGATGACTTCCGTGGAGCAATAGCAGGATGACTTCCATGGAGCAACGGCGGCAGCAGTTTAGCCTTCATCTCCATAGGTTTTAGCAACTCTCACAACAAGCTGCTCACTCAGCTGTCTTAGTGGATCCGGGTTAGGGTTGTTGGGGAATCGGGTTGGTTTGTTGGGGCTTAGCCCATGTCCAAAAAAAAAAATCTCACTTATGAGTTAGGATTTTTTATTTAAATAAATAAAACAAATTTTAAAATTACAAATATGTACTCAATAGGAGAAAATTACAAAAATGCACGCTCGTTACTTATCTTGTCAACAAGGGTGACGAGCTATATTGGCGAGGAGATATGTACAAAAAAGCTTTTATTGGGTTTTAGGGTTTAGGGTTCATTTACACACATATTGTATAATAAACAAAAAGTAGCCTAAATGATCAAAATACACAACGTCCAATCTAAGTGTCACGAATATGACGTACATAAATACAATAACATAAAGCAGGCTGAGTAACATAAATACAACAAAATACAAAGTCATCTACGCTTACAATGCTGCTCTAAGTGTATGTCCATAACACAAGTCGAGGGTCGGACCTGTCTAGATGGACGTTGTAACATTGAGGCTAGGGCTAAGGCTGAGCTACATCATGCTGGAAGGGCTGGGGTGATTTGGAATAGTGTAGCATTTGCGGGGTGGAGAGTAATGGAGTTGTTGCAGCGGTGTAGAGTAATGGAGTTGCTGTGGGGAAGGGGAGTAGTGCTGGTACTGAAGCGGAGGCTGTAACGAATAACTCGGACTAACCTAATCATAGAATGGATGTGAAAAGTGTTGGAACTGGGGAAATGTTGTGGCATCTAGTACTCAGATGTAGGGAACTACATGCTCGGCTGAGGTGGATACTGGTGGTACCCAGCTAACGGATCAGACGATTGGTCCCTGCGCCACCTGTACCCCTGGGCAATATCGTGGACAGCTGAGGCACTGATCCTCGTGACATCTTAGACATCCTCCAATCCCGATGAGGTCAGCTACTACCATGTTATGTCAGCCCCCATCACATCCTCCACAATGGTTCCCTGTGTCCGATAGTTGGTCGGCTCAAATGGTGGCGGTGGTGGCGGAGGGGGCGAAGATCTGGACAGAGAGTCCCTTAATGAGTCGATTTGGTCGAACAACCTTTCCTCTTCAAACTCATTCTTGTACTCCTCTTTGTGAGCAGTCTACCTCTGTTGAGAGGCAGTGGCCCGTGAGGTGGATGATCCAACCTGTGATGTGGATGGTCAGTCTGCGAGGTGGATGCCTCCCCTTGATTCCGTCTATCCCGACTAGGGGTGTCAAACGGGCCGAAAACGCTGGGCCGGCTCGCTTAACCCGCCAAAAAAGGCGGGCCGGGCTAGAATTTCAAAACCGCCAAAACAAGAAAACCCGTCTAACCCGCCCCGTTTAGCCCGCGGGCATTGGCGGGCTTCGGTGGGGCGGGGCGGGCTAGCCCGCCAGGCCTCTTTTTATCGCTACTTTTTTTAAAAAATAAAGTAAATAATTAGTTAATTAGTAAAAATATTATAAGTTATTGAAATATTTGTAAAACTATATTAAGAAATCAATATTTAATTAGATGTTTTTAATAATATTAATTAAAAATTATAATTTTTTTGATATATTTTTGAAATTATATATATTTTTTTAATTAATTTAATTATTTTTATTTAAAAATTAAAAATTTGGCAGGCTTGGCCCGCTAACCCGCCAGCCCGCCATTAGGCGGGGCGGGGTGGAATTTTAGGACCGTTTCACTAGGCGGGGCGGCTCGGCCGTTTGACAACCCTAATCCCGACGAACAACTCCGCTCGTGCCCCATGTTCTTCCTCCTCGGAGATGCCTGCGAGCCGGCGCATCAGGTGGGAGTGGGATATCAGGACGTGGCTAAGAGGGTGTCAGTCTGATGTCTGTCGGAAGAGCTTGAACCCCGTGGGTCCTCCAGCAAACCGTCCTGGGACAGGAACCTGCTCTTGCATACCTCATCCTACCAGTCTAAATATTCTTGTATGCCTCGGAAGTCTGGCTCCGACACCATATCGATGATGACTGGGTCCGTCGTGTGGCGTTTCCAACTCTCACACCGAGATGGTAGGCCACATCCTGCAGGGTGTTAGTGACCTCACCCCACGACATGTGGTAGTTATGCGTCTCTGGACGCCACCTCTCTACAAACACTAAGAGTAGCTTCAAGTCGAAGTGGAAGTCCGTCAACGACACAACCTGCCCAAAACCGGCTTCCCTGAAGAACGGCATCAACACCTCGGGCGTTGCCATAACGTGGCTGTTCTACCTAGCATGTAGGATCTTAGGTGACTGATGAGTATACAAATTTTAACGTAATAAGTATCAAAGATAATGCATGATGAATATTAAAAACATTACATGATGAGTATTAAATATATTAAAAATAAAATTACATGAATAAATAAATGATATTCATACATATGATATAATAAGTTTTTAAATAACAAATGATAAGCTTTTAAAAAATAAATAATAAGTTTTTAAATAACAAATAATAGGTTTTTAAAAAATAAATAATAACATATTCAACCTTAAAAAATAATTACTATTAAAGCAATCATTTAAACCCTAATACCTAACATAGTACTATTATCTCTAGCTAGGGCTGTCAAACGGGCTGCCCCGCCCCACCCCGCCAAAAGCCCGCTCTTAGGCGGGCTAGCCCGCCCCGCCCCGTCCCGCCTGGTGAGGCGGTCCTAAAATTCCACCCCGCCCCGCCTAATGGCGGGCTGGCGGGTTGGCAAGCCAAGCCCGCCAAATTTTTAATTTTTAATTTTTAAATAAAAAAATTAAATTAATTAAAAATATATGTATAATTTCAAAAATATATCAAAAAAATTATAATTTTTAATTAATATTATTAAAAACATCTAATTAAATATTAATTTCTTAATATAATTTTACAAATATTTCAATAACTTATAATATTTTTACTAATTAACTAATTATTTACTTTATTTTTTAAAAAAGTAGCGATAAAAAGAGGCCCGGCGGGCTAGCCCGGCCCGCCCCACCAAAGCCCGCCAAAGCCAGCGGGCTAAACGGGGCGAGTTAGACGAGTTTTCTTATTTTGGCGGTTTTGAAATTCTAGCCCGACCCGCCTTTTTTGGCGGGTTAAGCTAGCCGGCCCGGCGGTTTTCGGCCCGTTTGACACCCCTAACCATTACTAGCACTAACCACCCTATCAATAACTAAACAAAGAAATTAATATAACGAGCTCTAAAGGATACATTACTAATCTCCAGCGTAGTCGCAATGTGCTACTTATCTTCATTCTTTTGATTAATGTCGCTGGATTGCACTGCTCGAGTTGGAATGTTATCCTGGAGCGGGGCAGCAGGAATAGAAATGTCAGTCATCACAAATATAGAAACTAAAGAGTTTATGAAGAGAGGAAATGGGCCCCAAACCAGAAAAGGACAAGTTACAAATGTCCCTTTTTGGCTAGGGACGAAACATATATATAGAATTTTTTTGGACATATCTACTCGCCAATGGCGACGAGATATATATAAAAATGCTTTTTTAATATATCTCGCCGTTCAAGACAACGAGATAAGTAACAGAAGTATATTTTTGTAATTTTCTCCCACAAAGTGCATATTTGTGATTTTGGAATTTATTTTATTTATTTAAAAAAATCCTTACTAGTTATGAGAGGGGAAACTAAACTATAACCTTTTAATAAAAAAATAAAAAAATAAAGCAATATTTCGCTGCAACATGCCTCGCACAAAACTTTCGATATGAGGATGGAGGCAGATAACCATGCTCAAGAGCCTCTAACGCAGCCTTAATGTCGTTGTGTCGATCACTCAAAACGAGTATATCTAGCTCTCGTGTCACATGAACTGATAGATTGGATAGTAAAAAGACCATGACTCTACATTTTCCCCCTCGACCAAAGGAGTTTACCACCATAATTTCCATAGAGCCATCAATCTCTTCACCCACTTTGACCAGACATGTGTAAACAGTAACAGTCCCAGGCACAGTTAGTTGTACCACCAAGACACCACGAGGCGACTCACTGTAACGGGCCAATGATGATTGATGAAAAATATTTTTATAAATTCTTTTTCCTCAAGTGTTCTTTTAAGTTTTTTTATTTATTTAATTTTGATTTATATTTATTATTTTTTAAATTAACTATATTTTAAATTATAAATAATTATTTAAATAAATAATAAATTTTATTGAACATCTATAAATTAAAAAAGCAAATATTTTTAATTGATTATAACATATTGGATAAATAGATAAGAAAGTGAACCAGAATTTATTGGATAGTATCGGCCCAATGAATCGGAATTTTGCTAGTGCCATCGGCGTAGGCTCTAGGAACATCGGAGGAAGAGGAGGAACATTATTTCATTATTTCGTTGTAGCAGCAGGTGATTTTGGATAAATAGATAAGAAAGTGAACCACTCTTGGACTGCATAGTTTGGATGAGAGCCCATAAGGGGTATCATCGTGAATTCATGAATCATGTAGCAGATATAGTATTGCATTTCGCGCACATTGCTTAACTGGAATATCCATTGGCCGGATGCCATAGTCCCGTCTAAGCTCACCTTTCAGTAGATAGAGAACTCAGCAACCATGTTTTCTTATAAGAGTATTTATGTGTAAGTCTATCCAACTTTCAAAACAAAGATACTTGGGGGGAAAATATATGATCAAGATTGACAAGTCATCAATCGTCATAATAAAGCGAGTTTGGCTCAATATTTCATAACATTAAGACATGAGAACGACGCAACCGTATTCAGACGGTGGAAAACATTACCGCAAGGATCCTCTGAAAGCCAAAAGCAAGCAAGCAAACACAATGCAACTCACAAGAAATACACGCAAGCAAGCAAACACGATGCAACTCACAAGAAATACACGCTCGAGCACAAGCCCGCACACTGGCAAACAAAATCTGATGGATGTTTCCACTGATTCAATAAGCCAGTGGAAAATCACAAGCAAAGGCAACTGAGCCAGAATACATATGATACACATATACATCCTGATGCATTTGTAGATGAATTAAAGAAACAAGAAACCACAACACTCTAACACCAATCCAATCAATAAAGATGGATGCAAATATATGTAGAAACTCCATACTGTCAATTCATTTAACCTCCGGAGTGGGAAGCGGGAGTCGTCTCAAAACGGCCATCCTTCAATGTATGAATATATTGTTGAGGCAAAGAGTGCTCCACCTGAAATAGAATGTATTGATTAAATTTGAAAATATACTAATTATGGATGGATTCCATCCACTATTGCACGACATGGCGTGGTAGTAGGATAACCAAATTTAAGGTTGCACACAAACCAGATTCAGATCGGGAGCAAGAAAATTCTACACATTGCACGAATAGAACAAAAAAATGTGAGATCATACCCAATCACCATCAGGCTCAGCACCCGGTACCAGCACATTGATCTCACTTGATTTGGCTGTAGATATGGATGTTTCTAAGGAATCTTTGCTCAGATAAAGCTGGCAGCCAGAAGTGTTGTCCACCGATATTGTTGGAGCTGAACCCTATATTAACAAAGGAAGGAATATTAAAAACTAAGTCTAAAACCACATTAGCTACCAATTATATTAAAGATCAAACTATTATCCTCTACACATCATCACTCATCAGCAATATAATTATTAAGAGTGTAGGATCACCAAAGCTGCCATAACATCAAATTCAAACAGGCACACCAGCATACTGAAAGTTTTCATGGAAAGGAAAGGAGGAGGAAGGAGTAGGGGTACCTGACACTGCACCTCAACGCCATTGCAGTTTACAATCTCAAAAGCTGCAACAAC
>JASCZI010211548.1:25106-53204 GCA_036250425.1 Stylosanthes scabra
CAACTCAAATTTAATTTACTATTCATTATTTAGAATTTTCCCTCCTTCTTATCTCTCTTACCTTCTATATATAAACTAGGCCATCAAAATTGGCCAAACTTGTCGGGCTAGCTCGTTTATCCGTCTAAACGAACGAATTTTTATCTTTGAACCCAGACCGTTTAAAATCCGGACTTAAATGGACTAACCCGTTTAACCCGAAAAAATTCAGGCTTAAACGGGCAGCCCGCGAGCTAAACGGGTTGGCCCGTTTATTTAATTTATTTTTTATTTTTTTTAAAAAGAAAAAACATTTTTCCCTATATTTTATCTTATTCGACCCGAAAACCTGATCAACCAACTAAAAAACTTTATTTTTTCTAAGATTTTTGGCTAAAAAATACATTTTTTGTAAAAAAAAAAATTAAGTTAAAAATTAAAAATTTTATTTATTTTTAAAAAATAATTAATTAATTAATTAAATGGGCCAGCCCGTTTACTAATCGAACTGGTCATAAATGGGCCGGACTAGAAAAATTCTAGCCTGTATAAAACCGAACTAAACAGGCCGGACCTAAATGGGTCGGCCCCGCGCGTTTCACAGCCTAATATAAACCTATTATGTGACTCAAATCTCATTATTCACTTTCCATTTCTCTAATTATTTTTTTTTTGACTATGGCAGTTCAGGATGCTAACCAAAATTCCATGATTCAATGCCAAGTTCCAGCCAAAATGAAATTTAATCATAGAAGATAAGCAAAACTTTTTAATTTTGTTCAAATATCTCTCTTGTTACATTCTACCACACTTTTTGAAAAATGTCTAAATCTCATTTAAAAAATGCACTTCTAAAAAAATTTTAAATCTTATTAAAAATATTATTTGAAATATATGTAGTTGCAGCACAATGTTCAAACACAAAGAAAAAGCAAAACCTAATAGTTATCTTCAGATTTTCAAATAGAACAATGCAAGTAAAAAGATTAGGAGTTTGCAACTTCATTCAACAGATTTTTGTGTGACCTTCAAATTTGCCCACTTTATCTTGCCTCGATGCTTCTCATGTAACTTCATTCTCCTATTTTACTATGAAGGATTGTAAGATGACAATTAACATTTTAGCATTCGTGTTTAAACTTGTAAAAAAAAAAAGGTAATAAAAGGCTATCAAACCATAAAAAAAATAAAAACAAAAAATAATACATCTATTTATTGTTCTTGAAACAGTAAAGTAGTGTAAAAATAAGTAATGTTTGTGAAAAAAAAATATTATTGTGGTGTCATATAAAATTGAAGTTCTTGGTGCTTTTGGTTGTTGACAATTTTTTTAGAGTGTCAAATAACATTGAAATTTAATTTTAAGACACATGGTGTTGTTTAATGTAAACATTGGCTAAAAGAACATTTTAAAGTTGTATAAAAAAATTAAATTCTTCTCAAGAACGAAAACCATCAGTAATTTTACTTCTTAAAAAAAAGCAATATTATATTTTAGTAAAAAAATAATAGTCATTCTTAACACACCACTAGATTAACTTTGTTTAATTGCGATCCTTAAATAATAATAGTGTATTTGTGTCTTGAAAGCTCTTTTGTTGTCTGAAATTAAATTTCAGGTTGTTATATTTTCATAGTGGAAGAGATCCTTTTGGTGAACTAACAAAAGTAAGTCATTTTCTTTAGCAATGAATTTTTAACTTCTATGCTCATATATGCACAAATAAAAAGTTTAAATCATTTTATTTTTAATATGACTAACAAGAATTAAGGATACAAGCAACAAATTTCAAAGACTTTGATTGATTAATAAACATAGGACCAAGCATCAAAGTACATGTATCCTATCATTTTCAGTGTTGGAATAAAGTGCTACCTCAAAAATATCTTAGCAAATTGTAATATTAAAGTATACATATAGACTTCAATTTTTCAACACTACTCTTATTTTTTGATTTGTCAGGTTAAACAAATCTAATAATTGTTTAAAAATTGGGATGCATTTTATCCACCTTCAATCTATATGTATAATTTTAAAAAATCCTTTGGAGAAAAAATAAAGCAAACTAAAAAAGAGCAAGCAAACTAAAGAGCAGAAGTACTATGTTTTAGAAAAAAATAATATTAGGTTAAGAGCACAACACTCATGTTAATCCTTTTCTTAAAATAAAGAATGACATGATGACAACAACAGCTAGCAAATTTGTCAAAATTAATTACTTAAATTGCTATGATAAAAAATTCTTTATCAATTTGTTATTCAAATATAAATGCACAGTGTCGACAGCAACATGCACCATCGGTACATGACTCGGGTTGGGAGGGGTTTGGGTTTCGGGTAGGTGTTTCTGGCCCTAGTGGCCCATGTTAAATATATATATAAATAAATGTTTTTTAAATAAACCAATGTTTGAAATTTGAAGTCTTTTCTCCAGATATTTTATTGCAATTCCAGAAATTTGAAGTTTTTTTTCTAGATGTTTCAACCATCATACAATTAGTTTGCTTAACAAATTATAGTCAAAGCGGGTACTGACAAGACAGAGTGTTTTACAAATGATGCAAAGGACCTTATATCGTGAGATGAGAAAATCTTCTGTATTGTGTCACTAAATACACCTTAAAAAGCAATAAGCATCCAGTATCCAAATTGATAATCTGATATAAAAACTTTTATCATACCGAAGATGATTTACTAAACCTTAACCAAATAATGAAAAGCCATGACATAATGCTCCAGTACCATTGGAAGAAAAGATTAAATGATACTCATAGACTATTTTCAATAGCCACTTCCTATTAACAACCATATGATTAGGCTCTATCACCTTTAAGCTTAGCGTTAGTTAATAGGTAATGCATTAATAGGTAATGCTAGAAGATTGATGCAACCAAAAAAGAAACCGAAACCTCAACATCAGTTTGTAACAAATCCTAGGACAACAGAGCAATAAAGCATCGGTTTGCAATAATTCCTAATCAATTTAACATTCATGAGCAAGAACGATGCATCAGCAGCAACATTAAAAAATGGAGCAGCAGCAATTTAACATTTATAAGACCTAATGTAACATCACAGATTTTAGAGAGTTAGATTATCACCCCACAATTTTTTCTAATTCCCATTTTCCCCCAAATTGGAATCTAACTCCTAAGGTGCACCACCCATTAACACCCTCACCTAGACTTAACCCTAATTTTAACCTAACTCTCACTCACACACACCCATCAGCCGCCCCACACCCCATCCCTCTCACTCTTTTCATCGAAGCAACAACAACACAATACACACCCACACAAAAATTGACCTAACACACTACCACCCACACACACGACAAGAAAGAAAACAGAAGAGATGGAGGAGAGGGAAGTGACGGCGCCGGCCAAAGGCAAGGCCGTCGTCGCCGTCGCCGAAGAGAAGGAGAGTGAGAGATCGATACAGTAAGAGAGAGAGAGAGAGGTGCGACGGAGAGGGATAAAGGCTATGCCGCCGTTCCTAACCGTGATTCCACCGTCGCCATTGACAGAAGAGCGGCCGCCGATGGTTGTTGTGGTCGTCATATTCGAGAAGGAGAGAGAGACGAGTTGAGAGAAAGGTCGCCGTCGAGCTTTTACCACCGTGCAGAGACTCCGCCGCCGTCGCCGGAGAGGAAGAAGAAACCGAGTTTCAAGTGTACCAACGAGAGGAATAGGATGTGATGGTGGTGGTTTCGAATTTGCATGGTGCTGTTGCCGCCGTGGGTCATCGGGACAGCCGCCATTACTGCCGGAACACACCACCGGTAAGAGTACCTTCGCCCCTGTTTCATTTCCCTTGATACCCAGTTGTATATTCCCACTGCATGTCAAGTTCCTTCGCTGTTTTTGTAGTTCCAGCCACCACCGGTGCTCTCTGAGGTCGCCGAATTCTTGTGTTGCTGCCGTTGTTGAGTTTTCCAACTATTACCGCCGCTGCATGTAGTTGCCTAGGCCGCTGTTCCATTTTCGTATCCGCTCTAAACTGCAGTAAGTTCCTAATTCGGAGTCTTTGTGATAATTGTTATTGTTAAGAGTTGTTGAATGTATCGGAGTTTCAATGTCATATGGTCAAGTAGCTGTACTTGCATGTCGAGTTTAAAGTTTGCTGTCGTCGCTGTGGAAGCGAATTTGGTGGTTACTGTTGCTGCGGGTTTAGAGAAAGGAGTTTATTGCGTTAGTGCTGCTACCGCTGCGGGAGCTAACAATATCAGGAGCATAAGGTGTTCGCTTAGTTGCGGACTTGGTCAATCGAGGTAGGGGTTAAACTATTTTGAAGTTGAATACTTGATAAGTTAGTGTGTTGATTTGCAAATGAGTAAATGCTTGCTTAAATATGTGATTTTGAGTGTTTATGTGGCTGAATGACTAAACTGAGTTTAGTGGTAAATGGTCCCTGATGTTGCTTGCTATTACCTTGCCGTTTTACTCTAAAATCTTATTTAAAGGGGTGGTTTTGGGAAAGGGGCATATTGACATGAAAGCTTGGTTTTTAACTGAAAATGAATGGCTGAATGGAAATGAGTTAAAAAGTGGTTTCTGAATGAACTATGTAACTAGTTGTGTTGGTTGAAATTGACTGTGTGGCTGCTGAATTATGATTAATGAAGTGATTGTGAGAACCCTTGTGAAGGGGCTGTTGAAGATGTGATTGTGTGAGAATGTAATATTAAGAAGGGTAGTGTGGGAGTGTGGAAAATCTGATTTGAGAAGAATTAGGAAGGTGATTTCGAATAAGTTTTACCAAATTGTTTACGAAACTTGAATTTCATGATTTTAGAATGGATTTAGTAAAAGATGTTCTTAATTAGAACCTTAGATATTGTGTATTCTGATTTCTGCTAATAATGAATCGATTCGGTTGAAGGGATAATCGACTCTTAAAGCTTAGAACGTCACTTGTGCACAACTTTTAATTTGAACTCTAGAGTCAATTCGCCCCCTACCTGAATCGATTCGAAATTTGACAGAGAGCAAGAAATGGATTTTTTACACAACTCGAATCGATTCTGGTTTTGCTAGAGTCGATTTATTTATGCTGAAAACGAGTTTATATGATTTTCAAATGGGATTCGAGTCGACTCGGGGACCTCCCGAATCGATTCTAAATCCTCCAGGGGCGAAGGCTCTCTACTAAGGCTACAGGGAATCGATTCTTACCCTTCCGGAATCGATTCTGGTCTCCCTTTTCTTCAAAAACACATTTCGAACCTAAGGATTTGGTTTCAAAGAAAGTTATATAAATTTCCCATGCTCCACCTACGCCTTGAAATGAGTTCGAGATGAAATAAAAGAGATGATGATGATTGATGAATGAGATTTCCCTCTGAGTTCTAGAGAGATGGGAGGAGGTGGCAAGAGCCCCTTAGCTCTGTTTTCCTCCTAGGATTAAAGTGCGACTCCAGAGAGACGGTGAGAAGGTATGATTGATCCCCTTCTTTGTTTATCCTCCTGAGAAGTGAAGTTCGCCTCCAGAGAGATGGTGGAAGGTTTGGATCGCCTTCCTGTTTTCCTCCTGGGTATGATCAGAGAGACGGTCCATTGGTTAGCTACCGGACCAAGTCGGGTTGGCCTTATAACCGACCTGATGAGCTCATTGGCCGTAGGAACAGGCTTGCATCATTTGCATTTGATTGCATTGTTTGGGTGTGAAATTGTATTGGTTTGCCTAAATGCTCTTTGTATTATCTGTTGCTTGTATGTTTGCTTTTTTTTGTGTTTGAACTGCTTGGTTGCATGTGACTTGTGTGAATTAGTCTTGTGATTGACTATGTGTGCCTTGGAATGATGACTCGTGAGTATTTGTGTACTTTGTGGTGTTGCCTTAGAACTTCGGGTTTCAAATCAGTTTTCCTTCGAAATGGCTTTCAAAATGGTTTTAACTTGAGAAACTACTTTCAAATAGGTATTTATCTATTTGCACTGTATTCCGCTACTTTGATAGTATTCCGTAAAGGTGAGAACGTGGTGTTTTGTTCTCACCCCCTACATTTTAGTGGCAGGTACAGGTACTTAGATAGAGATCGAGGATGGGATTCTAAGTCCTTGGGTCGCTGCTGGGTTGGTTTGGTCTAGAAGAGTGGTTCTCCTCGTTTCATGTATTTTGGAATGTTTAGAGGGGTAGGACGTGTATTGTAATTTTGTAATAATAGCTATTATGCACCGTTGCTATTTGTATAGATATATACTTGTTTGAGTTGCTGGTTGTAATTTGATACAGGTAACTAGACAGGATTTGGTAAGGTCTGAAATACAGAGGAGACTCTGTCCGATTTTCTGTAAAATCTTGTACGTGTTTATTAGAGGCTCAACATTAAATTAACATAATAATGAATTAAAGGTCAAAAAGGTCTATAACTCTTGGATTTTAGCACGATCATGAGGTGCTGGAGTCTAGGGTGTTATACCTAACCAAATTAAACTAAATGAGCAAACGCAAAATTAATTAATGTAAAGCAAAATTAACCAAATTGGGCAATCGAAATTGTTAAAATTGAAAACTAATTTAGTAATTTTTTAACTAAACCATTTTCAATTTCTTTTTTCCAAAAAAAAAGGCAACAGAACACTGAAACTATGAAACATAAAGAAGCCAGGCAAACTTTGTGGCTTACCTTCGACGGATGTACGTGGAGAGAGATCCGAGACAGACGATGGCGGCGTAGCATCGAGGCAGGGACCTCCAAGCTATGACACGAAGAGGTGACAGTGGCTAGCCGTTCATATGCGACGGGGAGATGAGCTTGCAAGCTTTCAAGGAGACGGCGGTTGCAGCTGTGAGAAGACGATCTGGTCGGATGGTGGTGAGAAGTGGCGAGGAGACGAGCTGAGGCAGAGGCTATGCTAGGGCAAGCTTGGGTGAGAGGGGATGGGAGGTGTGCTAGGGTTTGTGTGACTCTGAGTCTTTGACTCTGAGTGTGGGTGTGATTTTCTTATTTCAATAATTATACACAACCAACAACGCCTTTCTTCTTCATTCTTCCCTCTTTCTTCTTTCTTTCAGCACTCTCCTCATCTCCTTCGTCGATTACTTCTGCTCATACTTCTTCCTTTTTTTTTTTCAATTATTATATCAATCTCACTCCACATCCAAGCATTTAAAAGAAAAAGAAGAAGATGAAGGAAACCACCATGACGACAACGACAAGGAAGAGGAGGAAGATGACAGCAGTAGCAGTGGCAATGGCGGCTACAGCGACACGACAATGAAGAAGAAGAAGGATGAGGATGATGGGAAGAAGGGGAAGGAGAAGCAGAAGCAGCAAAACGCAGAAAGCAAGAAGATGATGATGATGAAAAGAAAATGCAGTTCTATTTTCATGAAAACGCGTTTCTGTTTTTCATGAAATCCGTTTCTATTTTCATGAAAATTCATTTCCGTTTTTATATATGAAAATTCGTTTCTATTTTCGTATGAAATTCGTTTATGTTTTTAATGAAAATTCCTTTCTGTTTTCGCGAAAATCAAATTTAGTTTTTATATGAAAATCTGTTTCTGTTTTCGTAAAAATCCAATTCAGTTTTTATATGAAAATATGTTTCTGTTTTTCATCAAAATCCATTTCTGTTTTATATGAAAATTCATTTATGTTTCTCATGAAAATTCGTTTCTATTTTTCATGAAAATCAAATTCTTGAAGAAGAAGAATAAGAAGAACATCATCAACAACAACAACAACGTCAACAATATCATCATCAACAACAACAACAATAGCAACAACGAAACATTGGAGGAAGAGGAGGAGGTAGAAGAAAAAGAAGAAACAATGATGACAATGGTGGCTACAGCAACGGTGACGGTGACGGTGGTGGCGGCAGTGTTGACAGAAGAAGAAGAAGAAGAAAAATAAGGAGGAGAAGAACCTGCAGTGCGCCGTTTCTATCATGTTTGAAGTTTGAGGAGAGTGAACGCGCGTGTAGTGGATGATAGTGTGGAAAAAAAGACTTGGTTAGGGTAAATGCTTTGATGTGTATTGGGATTGTAAAAAAAACTGAATATATGTATTAGAATTTAATTTAATTTAATTTAATTTAATATCTTTTATTTTTGGTGTGCTTTAGAATTCAATGTTATTTTTTTACTCTAAACGTAAACTCTCACATTTTAAAATTTATAATTTAAATTTCAAAATTTCAAATTTTAAAGTAACGTGAAATGTGAGAGTTAACCTTTTATAGTCAATTTAAATTTATCTTTTTAAAAAGAAATTTTTTTAATTATCATAATTAATTTAAAATATATTTGATTTTGATGATTAAATTGTGTTTTTTTCTCCTTTATATTAGTTAGATTCTGTACAGAATATACCTTCGAGGGTTTGGGACTTCCGGAGTAACCGGAGGTGCCAAGGAAGAAGGCTGGTGGTTGATATGAGTAATCGGTAGCGTGTAGTGGAAGGGTCGTCAAATAAGGATTTGGGAACCTTTGGATACACAGCAATTGGGTAGGGTTTAGAAGACGTACCTGGAGGAGAGCTGATCTCCTCTTTATATACCCGTGGTGGTTCCTATTATTTAGGGAGTAAATCCGTACGAGATCGACGCAGATATGATTTCGATCTCGTGTGGATCCGGTGACTGATGTTGTGGGCCCTTTGTGCGGATCCGAGGAGGATTTGGGCCGTCCGTCGGCTTTGGGCTGACGTAAGGGAGATCTTGATATGGACTTGGGCTAGGCAAGCCCAATGAGAAATGACGCTTCGATTTGACTGCTGATGTTTGCTTTCTCGAGAACGTGGGAGAGAAGTGGCTCAGGCGTCTCTTCGTGATTCGTGCCTTAATGATGAGAGTTAATTTTCCCTTTGTAATTCCCTTGTTGCCCCTCATTAACTTCTCATAAATGGGGTCAATTTGGTCATCTTCCTTTTGTTATAAAAAAAGGGAGGGAAGAGGGAGTTGGTTCTTTTCTTACTTTTGAAACTCCTTACTTCATTTATGAGTTCTCTTTCCAAGCTTTTTCTTTCTTTCGTACTCGAGTCACTCGATATTCTCCTGCTACTCTTGCGTTTTTGGGGAGAAGGATCCGTAACTGGTAACTCCTTTTTCCTTTGTTTTTGAAGTATTTTCAGTTTGGTTTGTTGTATTCAGTCTTTCCTTGGGTTCTGCCGTTTCACCGACGTCTTTCCTTTTTCTTCCTTTTATCAAGAGATTTGACGAACTCTGTTTTTCTTTTTTCCAAAACAGGTTAAATGGTAGAACCACAAGGCAACGATTCCAACGAGGTGGTTCGTGAGGTTGAGGCGGCTCAGATACCTCACGAACCGAATCCTTTATATTATTGGGTTAACCGGGATGTCATGGGGAGCCCCTGTACACTGACCGAGGGTTACTTGACGGAGCTCAAGCGTTCCGGAGTCATCTGTGGTGGCGGCGAGGAAGAAAGGCTCTACCGAGTCGAGCTTCCTCGTCAAGGGGAAATGGTATGCGAGCTGAACTTGGAACATCCTCGTATACCACACTGGTTGTGGGTAAACGAGGTTATGTTCACCGAGTTTGGTGTTCGGATACCTTTCTCCGATTTCCAACAGAGGTTGCTCCAACGCTGCTTTATCGCTCCGTCCCAATTCCATCAGAACGCCTAGTCGGCGATTCAGTGCTTTGAGTTGGTGACGGAATTTCTAGAACTTCCTCAGGATCCCGAGGTGTTCTTGTTTCTCTTCACGGTGTTCTCCCCGAATGCCGATAGAAAGGCTAAGAAGGGATACATGTCGGTCCGGCCTGGCAAAGGCCGGAAGATTTTTGGTTTGTACGAGGAGTCATTTCATGACTTTAAGGGGTGGTACTTCAAAGTTTTCCCCGTTGGAGACCATCGGCCTTTCTGGCTGACTTTAGAAAGGGATGCGGGGCGATTCCCGTCGTACTGGAGTAAGGACGCCGGGGTAAATTACGTCCCGGTGTCTTATAGGAAGTTAAACGAGGAGCAGAGGGACACAGCCGATGTCCTTTTGTGGTTGTTTTCTAAACGGTTTTAAAACCTAAGGCCATTTTGGGTAATCCGGAACGTGCCAGAAGGACGATTGGTATTAAACTCGAATTTTTTTTTGTGTGCCTGTTTCTGTCTTTTGTTAACATTATCTATTTCTTCTTTTTCAGTGAAGATGGCCGAAAGGAACACTACTTTGTCGAAGCTCCATCAAGTTATGCAGGCCAACCCCCACGGTTTTGTGGTGGTGGATCCGTCAGGTGGCCATACTTCATCCTCCGTGCTTGAGGGGGGTGGGTCGTCCAATGTTGGCGGGGGGGCTGATGTCCGGATGGAGGTTTCGTC
Source organism: Stylosanthes scabra (assembly GCA_036250425.1). Classification (NCBI taxonomy): domain Eukaryota; kingdom Viridiplantae; phylum Streptophyta; class Magnoliopsida; order Fabales; family Fabaceae; genus Stylosanthes; species Stylosanthes scabra. The sequence continues at coordinate 35,368 of JASCZI010211548.1, forward strand.
TCCTATCCGGGAGGAAGGACCGGAACAACAAGTTGAGGTTGTTCCTCTGTCTCCCCCGAGGAAGCGGGCCAACGATGAAACGACCTCTGCTCAGAAGAGGCCGAGGACTTCGGAGGGTTCGCAGCGAGACTTTTGTCCGATGGACCGATCATTTGATGCTTCTGGGTTCATCGAGAGTAACTTCATGGGGCCTCATGCTCGCGAGGTGTTGCTGGATTGTGACCCCATGGAAAGTCTTCGCTGGGCGTAGTGGGCGATGCTCCGTTCTACCACCATCATGAAATTTGTTGAGCCCCGTTTGACTGTGGCCGACCAATGGGAACGGCGGTGTGTCGAGTTGACGGGGAATTTGAAGGTGCTGAACCAACAGAAGGCTGATGTTGAAAAGGAGAAGGATGAGGCTGAATCGGCTAAGGCCAAGGCCTAGAAGGACTTGGAGTCTGCCCTAGCCACTGGGAAGGAGAAGGACATCGAGTTGCAACGTCTAAGAGATCGGGAGGTCAGCTTGCTTGCCGATGCCGAAGGTCTGAAGAAGAAATTGTTGGAGGAGAAGGCTCGGGCCGACAAGGCGGAGTCTTCATTAGCCGTTTCTGAGGCAGGCCGGCAAGAGTTAATCAAGCTAGCCGAGGATTCTGTGAAGGCCACTGAAGACGCCTTGAAAGAACAGATTCTCGTCTTGTCTCCCGATTTCGACGTCTCTCTCCTTAGGGCTTGGAAGGAGGTTGTGGATGGGCAGATTGTCGATCCACCTTCGCAGCCGTAGTTTCTTTTCTCCCCGTGTAAGAACACTTTATTGCTTTTTTGTAGTTATTTTGTGGGGGTCCGTCGTGCCATGTTTAACCGGGTCGGACTCTCATCATCTAACTTTAACAAATTTTTTTTGCTAAGTTTTCTGGGAATCCGTCGTGTTGTGTTTCAGCCGGGTCGGATTTCTCTTGTTTTTAGAAACTGTTTTTGGCTAAGTGTTATGAACACCATCTTGGGTTCCAACGTGCCGTTCTATTGTCCGAGTTGGAACGTTATGTTATATAAGTCTTTATTTTGGCTAAGTTTTGTAACTGCCGTTTGGCTTTATTTTTGCCGTTTCTAGTATGTTCCGTCTCTGGTTTTTGCCTTTGTTCTTTACTGCTTTCTTGGATTACGATAAGGGCGTTTTAAGACTCCGAGTGGGAATAAAGGATCAAGCAATACTATCTATCAATTATTCTAATCAGATCAAATAAAACTTTGAGAGAATGATGATGATGAACACGAATTTAGAGAGTAAAAAGGGCAGAAAATTACTTGTGATTAAATCAATAGAATGAGATGTTAAGAGCTTCGGAGATGTTTTTCCCTTGAGGGCTAATGCATACATTCGAATACCAATTCTAGGTTCTCAATTATCAAGCAAAACGAATCTAGTATAACTAAGCCCTAATCTCTTAGTAATTTAGTTTCTATTTACCTAATCAAAAGCTAATCTCTTAGTCAATCAATCAAATAAATAGGTGAAGATCTAAATCAGATTCTAATTCTTATGAGTCTCAAAAGTGACCCTAGATTAGATTAAATGTCACTCTATCCAAACTAGTTTTAATCCAATTTTAACCCACAGAATTATTAGTTGCATAATAATTAACTTGACTATCTCTAGTTAGACTTAATTGATTATGTGATTCAATTTCCAGCTAGCATAAACTAATAGATCTCTCAATCTAATTAATCTAGCCCTAGACAAGTTAAGAACACCTCTTAGTGATTCTAAACTATTGGGATAAAGAACAGAAAATTAAATCATGCATAGAAGATAACTGAAAATACCTCAATGAATTAATAAACGAATAGTGACTACCTCATGCTGGGTGAACAGAGCTCCTCACCCTTAACAATTGGGTAGTTTAGCCTTGCATAATGAAAACTAGATCTAAGAATTATGAAAAACGTCTATGCTGAGTGTGTTGTACCATAGTGGTAAATCACTCTTTATATATATCCTAATCTAAATTCAAATTAAAATTTAATCATATCTTAATCTAATTCTAATCTAAATTCAAATTAAAATCTAATCTTATCTTATTCTAATCCTAATCTAAATTCAAATCAAAATCTAATCTTATCTTAATCTAATCCCAATCTTATCCTAATCTTATCATAATCTTATCCTAATCTTATCTTCTATAGTTACAAAGCTTTATCTTCTTCTCTTAATCTTCAATCAATCTTATCTTCAATCTTCCAATTATGCCATTGATTATTGGATGGAATTGAGGCTTAACAACTTGGATTGGATTGGATTGGCCTTTAACAAAACTGGATGTTGCTGAATTTTGCCTCCCACGTATAACGTGTAACTCCCATGTATAACGTGGGGTTACTGCCCAAGGTCGCCGTTTGCTTTTAATAGCTCACGTATAACGTGAGTACGTGGGCTCTCTGTCATGTTTGTGCTTTGGCTCTTAATTCGCACGTATAATGTGGGTGGCTCACGTATAACGTGTAGCCTCTGTCTAATTCTGCCAATTGAGAGATTAATTACCACATACAATATGGAGTAGCCACGTATAATGTGGGGCTTGGAACTTAGAGTTTTTCTCTCATTCTTCTCTGCTTTGCTCTTCCATCTTCAATCCTCTTTGTTTGATATTTAATCACCTAAAATCCTTTGTGAAACACTCTAAACATAAACAAAACTCAAAAGAACATCAAGTTTGTTTGATTGACAATTTGAGAGTATAAATCACAAGAATAATCATATAATTAAAGAGAAATTGAAGCTAAAAACAACCCAAGATGCATAGCATCACCAGCCAACAGGGCTTCATACTCGACTTGGTTGTTTGAGATGGGGAAGTCATATCGGATAGATTGTTCAAACATGACTCCGTTGGAGCTTTCTAGGATAACCCCTGCGCCGCCCGAGGTCATTGTGGACGAGCCGTCGACGTGTAATTTCCATCCGATTTCCTGGTTTAGCTCTTTGTCTGGGATCGTCATCTCTGCCAGGAAGTCGGACATTGCTTGTGCTTTGATAGCCACCCTGGGTTGGAACTATGAGAATTCGACGGCCCATCCTAGCATCCGACCTGCCAGGCCTGGCTTTTGGAGTATGCTTCGGATGGCTTAGTCAGTTCTGACGACGATGGTGTGACTTTGGAAGTATTGCCGGAGTCGTCTTGCCGAGACGAGGAGCGCGTATGCTAGCTTGTCAATCTTTGTGTATCGAAGTTCGGCCTGGTGCAGGACTCGGCTAATGAAACATACTGGCATTTGGCTTCCTGACTCGTCTTCTCTTACTAATGCGCTGCAATGGATTCGTCCGTGACAGACAAGTAGAGGTACAATGGTTCGCCGTTTACTGGTTTTGAGAGGACTGGAGGTTCCGATAATATGGATTTCAATTTGAGGAAAGCCTCCTCACATTTCGGCGTCCATTCGAAGTTAATTCCTTTCCTCATCAACCTAAAGAAAGGTAAGGCGTTCCTTGCCGATGCTCCAAGGAAACGGGACAACGCCGTTAGCTTGCCGTTTTGCCGATGGACTTCTTTTAGGCTGGTTGGGCTTGGGAGCTGAAGAATCGCTTCACATTTCTCTAGATTAACTTCAACTCCTCTCTGGGTTATCATGAACCCTAGAAATTTCCCTGCTTCTATGCCAAAGGCGCATTTTAAGGGATTCAAACGCGTTTTGTAGCGTCGGAGGGACTCGAAGACTTCATGGAGGTCGGAGATAAGATTATTCGGGCTCTCCGTTTTGACCAACATGTCGTCTACATAAACTTCGATCTTCCGTCCGATGAGGTCTCTGAAGATTTTTGTCATCAGACGTTAGTACGTCGTTCCGGCGTTCTTTAAGTCAAAAGGCATGGCTGTGTAGCAATAAGTTCCATCCGGAGTGATGAATGCCATTTGTTCATCGAGTTTATGCATTGGGATCTGGTTGTATCCCGAGTAGGCATCCATGAAGGAGAGGTATTGGTATCCGGAAGAAGCATCTACCAATTCGTCGATGCTAGGTAGCGAGAAGGCGTCTTTTGGGCAGGCCTTGTTTAGGTCGGAATAGTCAACGCACATCCGCCATTTCCCGTTTGCCTTTTTGACCAAGACTACGTTTGCCAGCCAAGTGGAGTAAGGTAGTTCTCGGATGAATCCTGCTTCGAGGAGTGCCTTTGTTTGCTTTTTCACTTCTTCCGCCCTTTCGTCCGACATACGTCTCTTGCGTTGGGCAACGGGGCGGTGACTAGGGTCAATGGCCAAGGAGTGCGACATCACTGATGGGTCAATTCCGGGCATATCGGCTGGTGTGAAGGCGAAAAGATCTCCATTCTTCTTGAGGAAGTCCGAGAGTTCTTGCTTGAGTTCATAGGGTAGATTCCGATTCAAGAACGTATGGCGTTCTAAGGAATCTCCGATCTGTATCTTTTCCAGATCCCCATCTGGCTTTGGCCGAGGTTGCTCTTCTATCCTGGCGTCGAGATCGACTAGGTAAATGCCGGAGGAATATCAGGATTTGGATCGAAGGGCCAAGTTGTTGTGTTTGCACTTTTCGGCCATTACCCTATCTCCATATAGGGTTCCGAAGTCTCTTGAGTCCGTTTCGTACTTCATCACCAGAAATTTGGTGAATACGGCTGCAGAGAAGTCGTTAATCGTTTTTCTGCCCAAGATGATGTTATAGGCTGTTGAGTCTTTTAACACCACAAATTCGGCCATCACCGTCCTCCTGGAGTTTCCAGTTCCTATGGAAATTGGGAGCTCGATGCTTCCGTCTAGCTTGATGAAGTGATCGCCGAGTCCCATTACTCCTGGTTGGTGGGTCTTGAGGTTGTGGTCCTTAAATCCCAGTACATCGAAGGCATGCCGGAACATAATGTTGGAATCTGCGCTCGTATCAATTAAGATTTTTCGGACTACTCCTGGTCCAACGCGAGCTAAGACTACTATCAGAACATCGGAATCAGCAATTCCGTGTTTAAGGTCTTTGTCACTGAACGTGATTGCTGGGAACTGTGGGGGAGCGCTCTTCACAGGTTCTAGGATCTTGAGATCCTTTTTATGGGCCGACTTAGATTTCTCTACGTGATTGGCTCCAGTGATCACTGGGACTATGGGCACCGATTCATCATTATCCCTGAAGTTTCGGGGGTTCCGAGTTTCTGGTCCTTCCGACCGTTCTCGTCCGACGTTTCGAGGTTCGCGAATGATTTGAGTGAATTCATTCAGCTTACCTTCCCTGATGGCTTGTTCGATGGCGTCCTTTAAGTCGTAGCAATCTTCTGTCTTGTGTTCGAATCCTTGGTGGTAATCACAAAACAGGGATTTGTTTTTAGCATTCTGGGTTCTTCCCCGTGGGGTCCTTGCCCGGGGTAAGATTCCCTTATCTGAAATCTGTTGATATACTTCCGTGATGGATGCTACCAACATGGTATAGTGGTCATACTTCTGTTTGGAGGGTTTAGGGTTTCCTCTGGGCCCGTGTTCGCGTTGGTTATCCCTTTGGTATTGCGCTGAGGCGTTACCTCGGGGAGCCGTTTGCTGATTCTTGGTGGCTGCTACTACCCGATTGACCTCTTCGTGGTGGATGAACTCCTTTGCTTTGGCCTGCATCTCTTTATGGGTCCATACCGGTTTGGTAGTCAGCTGTTTTCTGAAGTCGTCATTGGCGAGGCCATTAGTTAGGCACAAGCTTGCTGTCCCCTTGACGAGTCCATCTATAGTTTTGCATTCGGCGTTAAACCTCTCGATGTACTTCCTCGTGGTCTCGTTAGGCCTTTGGACCACAGCAAGGAGGTTGATCGGATGCTTCTTGTTGTCTATGCTTGTCGTGAACTCATTGAGGAACATCTTTCTTATTTCAGAGTAAGTTGAGATTGAACCCGCCGGTAAGGACGTGAACCATTGGGCGGCCGACCCAGTCAAGGCCACCGGAAAGGCTCGGCACTTGACTTCATCTGTGGCTCCGTCACAAATCATCCGGTGGTCGAAGTCGTTGAGGTGAACGTAAGGATCTGTCGATCCGTCGTATTTCATATATGTCGGCTTTACAAAGCCCTTGGGAAGTTGGACTTTGAGGATCCGACTCGAAAGAGGAGTGCGTCCATCGATGGGTGCGTCCATCGATGGGTGCGTCCATCGATGGGTGGTGTCCCTTCACGGTTTCTCATCCTCTTGTAACGGCGATGGCGTCTTCGCCTCCCCTCATGGGATTGGTTAGAGGACGAATCCGGGCTTTCAGAGCTATCCTGGTGACGCCTCCATCGGGGGGGAGACCACGGACGTCTTTGGGTTGGGGAGCGTGACCTAGAACGTTCGGGACGCCGGAGAGGTGAACGTCGCCGTGCTCTCAAGTTTTGGGCGACGTTCTTGAGTTCCGTATTCTCTTTCCGAAGTTCTTTAACTTCGAGTTCCATCGCTTGCATGCGATGCCTCAGATCCTGCATGATCTGGTTGTTATCCGAACCGATCCCGCCGAACGGCCGGGGTTCCTGGTTCCCCGGGCCTAGCCTGTCAAAGGCGCTGGTACTTCTCCGACCTCCGGATCTATCGCCGCCTGAGTTAGGTTGGTCGTTTTGGGCTCTATCCGTCTCGGCGTTTTAGCCAGCGGACTCTTGGCTACCGTTTGCGGTTTCATTGAGATGGAGGTCCACTTGTGTTGGATTTGGCTGCGGGTTCTGACGTTGTTCGTCGCCAGAGTGGTCAGTGTAGGGAACTCCTTCTTCATCTTGGTTCACCATTGTTGGTTTTCACTAGAAGTCCCCACAGACGGCGCCAATGTACAGAATGTACCTTCGAGGGTTTGGGACTTCCGGAGTAACCGGAGGTGCCAAGGAAGAAGGCTGGTGGTTGATATGAGTAATCGGTAGCGTGTAGTGGAAGGGTCGCCAAATAAGGATTTGGGAACCTTCGGATACACAGCAATTGGGTAGGGTTTAGAAGAAGTACCTGGAGGAGAGCTGATCTCCTCTTTATATACCTGTGGTGGTTCCTATTATTTAGGGAGTAAATTCGTACGAGATCGACGCAGATATGATTTCGATCTCGTGTGGATCCGGTGACTGATGTTGTGGGCCCTTTGTACGGATCCGAGGAGGATTTGGACCGTCCGTCGACTTTGGGCTGACGTAAGGGAGATCTTGATATGGACTTTGGCTAGGCAAGCCCAATGTACGGAACAGATTCTAAGGGAATAAAAAGTAAGTTTGATTTTATTTAAAAAAAAACAGAAAAAAAACCTAGGGAACCAACACATTAAGATTAATAAACAATCAAGACATATTATATATGAGTTACGGATGATAACTCATATAAAGTTTGGATGATAATTTAATCATTGGATATATGAATTACGGATCATAACTCATATAAATTTTGAATGATAACTTAATTATTGGCTCTATAATGGTCCCCTAATGTTGGTTTCGTAGCACTGTTCAAAAATATTATAAAATTAAATAAGATTTTTTTTAGAGCACACTATTACTCCATCTTAAAAAAAAAATTGAGTAATGATAGTTGCTGATCATTTCTAATAAAAGGGCCAACCCAGTTCAAGTCCCACTTGGTGGGGTGCTGGGGAAGGGAATATACTAGCAGCCTTACCCCTACTTTCGTAGAGAGGCTGTTCGAACCCACGACCTCAAACTCCACGGTAAGTGAGCTTACCGCTGAGCCAAGCCGGCCCTTCATTGCTGATCATTTCTAATGTATAAATTAAATGATTAGAATAATTTTTTTAAACTGCTGATAAATAATATTTGTGTTGGTTTTTTTTTTTAATTATTCTTAGTGGTTTTCTTAAAAATATTTTAAAATAATAAATATAATTTGTTTTAAGTTATAATATGATATTTTAAATTCTTATAACTATTATTCTAATTAGCTATTTTGTCATATTAAACACTATTTTTAATAAATGAATTGCATAATTATAATAAATAAAATATTATTTGGAAAAATATTATTGGATTTAGTTATATTTAATTAGATTAGTTAGGGTTGAATTGGGTTGGATTAGGTGAAATGAGAAATGATATATAATGTTTTTCATTGAAGAAACTTTTCATGGGTTAAGCCGATATTTTAATTTAATATTATTATAAAGAATATGTTAATTAAATTTGTTAAAATCCTAATAAAATATTATTTAGACCAATATTATTGAGTTATGTTGAGCTGGATTGGATTGAGATACGAATTCGTATCAATTAAGATATGGATTTTAATAAAATTGAGAGAAAATTCCTAAAATTAAAGAAGAAAAAAATAGACTATCAAACAAGATAATTATCTAAAAGAAAGCTTCAAATACTTTTTGGTGGCTTTTTTTTTTTCTCTTTGCAAATAATATGATTATTTTTTTCAAAAATATGTTGGGAAGAGATTCAAACTTAAAATCTCTACAAATAATATAAATTTCCCGCATTTAAGTTTAAACATTAAATATCATATATAAAAATAGGGAATGAAGTTTGGAACACTCTTAATTAACAATTACATTTAAATAATATCAACTTCTTCATAATTAGATAATTACACAAAAAAGATAAAAGAATCAAATTAATTTCTAAATTTTTATTATTAAAGATATATATAGACTAAAAAATAAAAAATCTCTTAAACACTTAACTATAATATATTTCAAACAATTAATCATAAAATCTAAATTATCGTTTCAACTCGTCCGTTGCGCATTGTGCACCTGCACGATGCGCGGGATATTTGCTAGTCTTCTTAAATTCGGAACGAGGAACTTTTTTTTTTGGATTTTTTTCTTCTTTGCGGCATTTGTTAAGATAAGAAATTTCAAGAAAAAAGTTTTATTAGAAAATACAAAATTCGAGGTTTTTAATTTAAAAGTTATAACTAAAGTATATAAATTGTCTTCTTGTCAAGAGCCAATTTTTTTCAACTTATTATTATTCTTTCATTCTTTTTTTTAATCAATGCTCATGTTTTATAGACACAAAAAAAACTCATGTTTTATCATAATGATTAAATAAACCCGATGGAATCAAATAAAATATCAACCGGTATCACTGTTTGCAAACTAATAAAATTGGTATATTAATTGTGAGGAGTACATAGGACTTGTTTGGATGCCATTATCAAAAAGATTTTTTTTAATGATTTTTTTAGAAGGATCTTTTAAAGAAGTAAAAGTAAATTTGTGTTTGGATATTTTATATAAAAGCACTTATTATAGAAAATATTATGTTTGGGAAAAAATAAATAAAAGTACTTCTACATTAATAAAATTACTAAAAAGTACATTCAATTGTAAATAATAAAACAAATTAACTGACTTTACTAATTTATTTCTTGTGCTAATTGATTTCTAATATTGTCTCTAACTTGTTCCATTACTCGAACATCTTCTTGTGTTGGTTCCTCCAAATGAATAGTCTCACTATTTATTGTAGAGGTATTTGTAGATTTATTACGTGTAGGATCATCACATTCATTTGCTTGCAATGAAACAATATCTTCAAAACTTTGTAGAATGCTTATATCATCAGAATCCATCATTCTTATGAAATTATGGAGTGCAAAACATGCAACAATGATGTCACGTTGTGTTTCAAATTTTGCTCTTCATGACATGTTTTGTAATATTTTCTACCTTGATTTGCATACTCCAAAGGTTCTTTCAATCACTGTCCTTAAACTTGAATAATAATAGTTGAACTTTTCATTATTTGATCTAAACTATGGTGCTAATCTGAATTGTGGAAGATGATACCTTGTCTGACGATAAGGTCCCATGAATCCTTTAAAAGTTGGATAACCGACATCAACTAAGTAATATTTACCTGAAATATATTAAAAATATATATAAAAAAAAGATTACATGCTACCTTGAAAATTGATATAAATTAAGATAACATTAAATAATATAACTAATTAACCTTCTGGTGGATGAGGAAAATTTAAGTTTCTTGTTCGAAGAGCTTCCATAAAGATTCTTGTATCATGTGCAGAGCTTTCCCAACCAGCCCATACAAATGTAAAACCATATTAAAATCATAAACCACCATCACATTTGTTGTTGTTTTTCATTTCCTACCAATAAATGACACTTGTTGATCTTGAGGAACATGGATCTCTATATGTGTTCCGTCTATAGCCCCAATACAATCTTTGAAATATGGCCAATATCTATCATTATCTACAATATACTTAGGTATGTCTCCAACACTTGGATCAATAGGTCTAATTAAATTTGCTGACAATTTCTTTATCGATGATAGGACATTATGAAACTAGCGAAATATGGTTTCACCTGAGTGTTGAAATCACTCCTCCAACATTCTATAAGAAGCTCCTTACCCAAGCATATATAAAAATCTTGCTACTATCTCTTCCCCACTAACATCGCGTGTAGGTTTCAAACCATAATCGAGCATCAGGTCATTACACAAACGGTTAAACACTGATTTTCTCATTCTAAACTGTTCAAATAATCGCATTTCATTCCCTGACTTCAATTCTAACAACCAATCATATCCATATAGTTTTGAAGTCATTTTCTCTTGTTTGAGGACATACTGTAAATAGTAATTGACAACTCCACAAACAACTAATGTAGCAGCTGACTCGTAATCATTTTCATGTTCTTCATTTTCAATATCACTATCTATTTCATAATTACTCATCCTGTACAATTTAAATTAACAAAAAAATTAAAGTAACAAAAAAATCATAATATCATTACTGAGGATAAGTTTCATAATAAAAGTTCAAAACAAAAAACCTAACATATAATAACTAAATAAAAGTACTACAACGTAAATCCAAAACCATAGAAGATTATTCATGTTGACGAAAAATATAAATATAAAATTTAAAGACGGTACCTGTCATCTAATTTGAAATATTCTAGCCATCCAAGTTGTTGGATATGATCATCTTTCAATGCAATAAATGTTTCTCTATACTGTAGTTTAGCCATTAATCTAACGGCTAAATAGAACTATAGTCTAGGCCGGGTAATGTGTGCAGCAACTTGATGCAATTCTCAATTGAGCAAGGATCATCTCCTTTGGTTGCAGCTTTTGACTCTATACTAACCAACATACGATCAATGGAATTTTGTAGCCTAAAAGCTATTCCAGATCTTTTCTCCACATTTTTGCTAGAGGTCTTTCTTCTTTTCTCCTTTGGAGGACTTTGAACAATTGTAAAATCAGCAATATCTTCTTGAACAAATTCATTTGTATAATTAATATCACCTCCATTCTCGAAATCTTCATTAGTATCATTATAGTTGTTTTGATTATTAATTTCTTCTGAATTTTGAACTTCTGATGGTGCCTGATACAGCTCGAGATGGACCTTGTCGTTAAAGGCCCTTCCTTCGCATTATCACCGTTGAGAAAAGGTGCCACAGAGGTGCAACCAAGTTTAAAATACCGAGTACGAGACTCGAGTCGTTCTCCCTAGGAAGCAACAACAAGAGGTTTATTTTTTATCGGGGTTGGTTACAATTGATTTTTTTAGAACAGAGCGCAGTTGAAAGTAGATTAAAATAGCAATGAATTAAAAGAGTGCCCGGCCATGGATTGAAATACTATGCGTCCCTATAATCACTACTGATCCCAGGTTGGATGAACTGTCACTTGGAAGGAACGAACCACCACAGGGTGGCAGAGTTAATCCTTATCCGTAGGTCCTAGGCATACACAACCGTGGGGATTCTGATCTTACGATAGACTCGAGTAAACCCTGCGTTACTGGGATAAACTCACCAGCGGTGCATGCATGGAGGGTGACTCCGTAAACAACACTTGAGTAAATCCTGCTGTCACCAGGAAGAACTCACCAGCGGTGTGTCACGCACCATATTGAGGTCGTAAACAGAACTCGAGTAAACCCCGCTATCCTAGGAAGCACTCACTAATAATGCATTTAGGCACCAAATTGAGTCTGTCTCGTAAGGTCCCCACCCTTGTTGGCAGGGGCGTAGTGTTAACGATATCAAGATTAGTTCTGTTCCTCCCATCCATTATCTTTAGGGATCGGCAGCTAAGGTCATCCGCACATTTCAACCCATACCCGAGATACTATGGTCACTACTCGCTACTAACGGAAATCATAAGTGTAGAAAATAAACAGGCAGCATAACGACAAGACATGATCAATAAATTGCAGAAATTAAACGGACAGAGTAACGACAGTAAAATGCTTAATTATTGAGATTAAAATCCGGCAGAGTAACAGTAAATAAAACAGACAAAATAAAAAGCAGTAAATGTTTGGCTAAGTAAATGGGACAATAAATCTAAAGTGGAACCCTAAAACTAAACTAGAAATGGGAAGTGTGCTCTCTTGAAAATGGTGAAGGCTCCTCTATTTATAGATGCTGGAACTGACTAATGTGTACGCACAGAAGCTTCTGGTGCGTACCATTGGTGTCGAAACTAGCATTTGGGCATGCCTCCCAAGGCTATGATGCGTACGCATGGCTTCTTTGGTGCGTACGCATAGGCTCCAGCATTGACCTTCTAGGTTTTGTTGTGATCTTCTCGTTCCTTTCGCCCTTTTCAGCCACTTCCGCTCCAAACTCCGCCTGTTAAATCCTGAAATACATGAACATACACATCAAGGCATCGTGCGGAACGGGAAACGGTTTAAAACGTAGTAAATATTGGTTGAAATAGCATATAATGACAATTATAGTCCTAAGGAATGACTAAATGCAAACAAGCCTATTTCGCTAGTATTTAAGTGGTGAGAGGTCGATAATTGGTCGATTTATGATACGAAATAATCCATCGAAATGGAGCTTATCAGTGCCCAAACATTGCTCGAGACTGCCTAGAGCTTTAGGACCTTCATTCTTAAACTTAGCAAATTCTGGATTAATCTGTTTAAAATATTCAAAGAAATAAAATATAAAAATTTCTCCAATAAAATTTGAAAACTAGACTTATGTATTATTTTATAATATAAAAATTAGCATACCTTAAGTATATCAGCCCACCAAGCATCAAAAGCTAACACAATAATTTTTTTGAAAATCCCAACCAAGGCCAGTCTCTTGTCCAACTAATTTAGCTCGTAGTTGAAAATATGATTTAAGAGCATCCCATCTATTTCTTAGTTGTCTATGCACATATGGGAGTCATGTTCTCTCTAATTTTTATATTTTTTTAGATTTCTCCAGCTAGTTTTGCTGAAATGTTTATTAGGCCTATTACCTACTTGTATCTCTTCTACACATATAGTCAAAAATATTTCAGTATTCCAATCTTCCCATTTTGCTTTCACAGTTTCTACCTCTCCTTCATTTGTAATATCCTCATTTTCAATACTCACTTGACTAGAACTTCGCCTTGGATTTAATTTCGGAGGCATACTATATAAATTATATAAAATAAATATAATCAATTAGCATACATGCAAAAAAAAATACAACTAAACTTAGAGCATAAAATTATGAATATGAACTATGTGACAAAAAAATGCACGAAAAAATGCAACTAAATGGTATTATAGCAGATGTGATCGAATGATTGTTAACTATCTAAAAAAAAGAAACAAAATTACATAAAAAAAAAAAGTAAAATATACATACAAACCTGAAAGTGTGAGAATGGTAGAAGACACGCACTGCACTGGAAGCTCCTTTCAATGTGTATAAAGAAAAAATAGAGAAAAATTATTTAAGAGGTTGCTTATGATTCTTGAATTTGTATACATGTATATATATAGCTATTAAAACTTGTGAAAGTGGCATGCACATATATTTTTGCAAAGAATCAGTAGATTATTTCAAATTTTTATTAGTGAATTATTTGAGATTTTTAATTTCTTTATTTTGTGATATTAGTGATTCTCTAATCTCTATATCAAATCCTTAAGATGTCGCCTCAAAAGAATAGGTCTAAATGGAATAAGCTATAAGAGATTTGTTATTTTTGTTATTAATAAAAGAGGGGTAAATTGTGTCTTTTTATAATATTGATAAGGATAGTTTTGTCTATTCATTATTTTAAAATATCTTTTTTTTGAGTGAAAAAGATCTTTTAAAAAAAGATGTAAAAACATCTTATGAAAAAAGATGTTTTTTTTTTTAAATTTTACTAGTGCTTTTACTTTTACTAGTAGAAATTACCCAAACACACTAAAAAATATAAAAAGATCTTTTTTTTTTGTTAGAAAAAGATCTTTTTTTAGCCAAATAATGGCATCTAAACAAGCTCATAGTATTTACACGCCAGCGCTCATTTCTTGGCAGGACGACAATACAATACCACACTGCGTGTTAAAACCTAAATCAAAATAAACTATATATGAACTAGGTTGTTATAGAAATATTCACAATGGCTTCTAAGTTGTTCTTGTTCTTCATAACAAATTAAAAATTCACATCATAACAAATTAATAGTTTGTATCTGCAGAGCTTACACAAGCTGCAACTCTAAAATCTATAGGCAGTGATGTGATCATGTCCTCCAGGTTGGTTTATGTACAGACTCCACCTGCCTTGTTGGATAAGCAACAATCTTATGAGAAGGAGAATGATCTTTCTCTCTATATGTATGAACCTCTAACGAGAGGTCGTTTCGACATCTCAAACAAGATAGATTCGGGGTTACACCGCGTTCGTGAGAACGAGGGAGAAAGATCGTCATGACCCAAAACCAAACAAGTTTAGTTGAGAAACCGAAACGTTTCCGTCAACAAAAGATGTGTCATAAGAGCTTGCAATCAATATTCAAAATAACCGAGTACGAGACTCGGGTCGTTCTCCCTAGGAGTTGAATCGTGGTTCAATCTTGGTTGTGAAGAAATTTGGGGTTGCAAAAGGTGTGTGTGTGTTGAGAGAAGTGACAAAAACGAGAGATTGATTAATTGGCAAGAAATAAGGTGCTTGGTCTTGAGTTGAGGTATTGTGTGTCCCTATGAACACCACTAATCCCAATCATAGATGGTTGTCATATAAGCCATGAAACCACACTCTGTCAAGAGGTCGAGTGAGTGTAATTAACCTCGTCTCGTAAGTCCTAGGCAACTCATCTAGTGCGAAGGTCCTAGGTCCTAGGAACTCGAATAACCCATCAAGTTCACCTCATTAAGGACTCAATCATCACTAGCGAAAGCCTAGCGTCAACGAACAGTTTTAACCCAGGGCTTAACCCATCTTTGTCCTTAGAGATTAGTGGCTAAGATCATCCACACCTCAACCCATGACCAAGGCACAAGAACACTACTCCATAATTATAAGAAACAAAACATCAAACACTTGGTGGGCAAGAAACAAACACATGATTATAACTATGAAATTAAACTAACAAGATGATCAATGTAGCAAATCAACTAGAGAATCAACAATCAAAACCAATAGAAGCATGCAATAACAATAAATCATTAAATAGAGCAAGAAATAAACTAAACTTAATAAGCAAGAAAGATGTAGAGATGAGCAATTATGATTAAGAAACTATGGATTCATTAACAAGAGAGCAAGTATCCACAAAACAAATAACAAAACAAGTAGTAAAAGAAAAGTTTGGTTGGTGATGGTGATCCTAGAAGATGAAGAACAATTGAAATAAACTAAGAGAAAATGGGAACAATGGAATTCTTCCAAAAAACTCTCTAAAATTATCTAAAACTAAAATTGATCCTAATGGTAGAAGTGTTGTTGTGTCTTTAGCTGTTCTCCCCCTTATTTGGTCGAATTAGGCTTGAGAAAGGGCTAGGCCTTGGCCTGGAAACGTGAAATTCTCATTTTAGCCTTCATTTAATGTACTCCTGACGCTATGGCGTGGACGCACCACCTGGGTCGCGCAGGTGCGCAGTCTTCGTTGACTTCCTCATTAATCAAAGGGGTGGCGCGGACACACCATCTGGGGCATGCGGCCGCGCGGTCAACGCAGACTTCATCATTAAGCAAGGGGTGGCGCGGACGTGCCATCTAGGCTGTGCGGACGCGCGGTCAGGGCTGATTATGTCCTTTGGCTTTGTTCCTTTTCTCCTTGCTTTCCATGTTCTTCCTAGCTTCCCTTAAACTCTTTTTCACATCCTTGGTTCTGAAATTCACTAACAAACACATCAATGTACGAAGTGGAAGGATATTTAACAATTATGTGCACTTTGGAAGCTATATTAACAAATAATTATTTAAGAGCACAAACTTAGCAAGAGATGGAAAGCATGGTCATTCACTAGCAAATATGTGGATAAGTATTGATGATGATATCCTTTTTAACATGAATTCTATCGTCAAAAACCTCCTCATCAACCTCATACTTATTCAAAAGTCAAAACAATTACTTAATCAAAGTGAATCACTAGAAGCTAAGGGCTTATTGTTGTTATAAGAGAGCGAGAAAGACTTACAGAACAAAAGGAAAATCATCAGCTTCAAGCATATGAACAATTTGATCTATCTTCGGTCCCTTAACGACATCCAAGTCTATATAGCGCAAACAAACCAGCAAAGCTCTCTTAAGGGGTCTTGGAGGGGTTTAGTCTCAATCAACGGATCCACTAGCTCATCGTCGCGACGACTTGTTACCTTTCCCTTAAACTAATCAACCAAGTTCATCTAATGCACATCAATCAAAAAGGCTATAAGAACTCATATAGTGGACAAAAGTAAACCCTGAAGAAAAAATATTCATGGAATCAATCACTGCTATAAGTGGTCTGGAATAATCAATAGGACTTTTTTCTTGTAATTAGCTCCATTAGTGGAATCCCGAAGCTATACACATCATTGCACTTGTTAAGCATTCACGTGCTTGCATACTCATGTGAAACATATCTGCATAAAATGCATGTGGTTTCATTCATGTCAATGTCTAAGAGAATTTTATATATATCTATCGATCATAAGATATAACTGAAGCTTAATCACTGAAGAAGAGAAGAAATAACCCAAATGTTCCCATTACATGCGTTGTGACGTAGCTTTTCTCAAAGCTTAAGAGCTTGGCTAGTCTAAAATCAGATACTCTGGCATTCCAATTTTTGTTCAAAAGAATGTTACTGAATTTTACATCTTGGTGCACAACTTTGGGTTCTAAGCCTTCATGCAAGTAGGCTAATCTGATTCATGTTATGATAATACATTCTTTTAGAATATCGTATGATATTGATATGATATGATGTTGAATGTAATGAAACAGGGAAACAAGTAAAGCACACTCTTTAGCGGTGCCAACAACAATCTTCATTCGTATATCCCATGTCAAGGGGATAACAGGGCCTACATGGCTACATCACCATGTAGCCACTGCTCCAAAGTTCCATTGTCAACGTATTCATAAACAAGCATCCTGAATAGTCATCAAAAGTGACTGATGAAACCCATTCCAGTGGGTAATTTCACTGCATTAATTGACTAATTATCACCCTTTCATCACTTAAACACTAGCAAAATAGGTCTAATTGCACTTAGTAGTTCCTTAGGGCTGTAATTGTAATTATCTGCTATTTCGGCCAACATTTACTATGTTTTGAACTGTTTCCCGTTCCACACGATGCCTTGATGTGTGCGCTTAAGTGTTTTAGAATTTAACAGGCAAAGTTCGGAGCGGAAGTGGCCGGAGAGAGCGAGAGGAACGAAAAGATCGCAACAAAACCTAGAAGGCTATTGCTGGAGCCTATGCGTACGCATCACATGGAGCCATACGTACGCATTTAAGTGTGGGCGGCACGCCCAAATGCTGATCTCGGCACCTATGCGTACGCATATGAAGCTTCCAGGCGTACGCATAGGTCAATTCCACCATTGATGAAACCCGTTCCGATGGGTAATTTCACTGCATTAATTGATTAATTATCACCCTTTCATCACTTAAACACTAGAAAAATAGGTCTAATTGCACTTAGTAGTTCCTTAGGGCTGTA